>OY992771.1:12449592-12750088 GCA_963921325.1 Logfia minima | reverse complement strand
TGGTTGTTGTTGTTGAGTCGGTGTCTGTGGTGGAGGTGACAGTGGCCTAGGAATAGGAGCCGGTTCGGCAAATTCGTCACCCTCCGGAGGCACATAGGCCTCATCCACAATATGGCCAAATAATGGCACATCAGGCGGGTACCGGTGCGCCTTTTGCATATTGACCGGACACCACGAAGATCCGGGTATTCATCGGTGTTTGGCGAAATTGGTGTTGTGGGGCCACCGGTAACCCTGGGAGTAGATGATTTAGCAATAATTGGACAAAACGTGGGTACAAAGCCCACTGTCCCTCCCCAGCCTGAGCATTGTCTACCATAAGTCGAAAAAGATACCCCGAGAAGTTGTAGGGTTTGTTGTATACAAGCGCCAGCATAGCGGATGCAGTAGATAGACTCATCCCATCAAAACCAGCCTTCCTACCAGACAGGCAAACAATCATAACGTGCATCAAGTACCGCCAGACCTTAGTGAGATAGGCCTTGCGGTATTGATCACGTGGGATAGTCGGGTATCCAAGGCGACCCATGCCCCCGGCAATAAACACATGGGAGAAAACCACGGGCATCTCCGAATCGTCTGGAAACTGAAAGAAATCCCGAATGAGTTGCTCAGAGATAATAATTTCTCGCTCGTTGACATGAGAAATGATCCGCGGATATCCAAGGTCTGAATTGACCACAGCATTAACCCAAAACTCTGAGACTTGATCCTTGTATATGGGTGTTGTAGCAGTGATAGCAGTATATATACGGGATCTGCGGAGAAAAGCAATCATCGGACGGTACGGGGCCGCCGATTCCTTTTCATCATCTAGGAACGCCGTGACATTATGTCTCGGTTCCCAAAACAAAGCGTTAACGTGAGCCATACCTGAAATAAGACAATAAACTTGAAAACCATTAGTCTCAACAATTAACATTGACAATTGTGGATCCCTTAATGGTGATCTTTACTCAAATCAAATGGCTAATGAAGACACAACAATAGATATAAAGTTTGTATTAAGTGCAAATCAAAACAAAACAAAACTTTATAAGCTCTAATCCCAAAATATTCTTCTTGAACTTTGTGTAGCAGCCAAATACAGAGAATAAATGATTGGGAAAATGTCTTGCCCTAAAATTCTCTAACAAAAGTATTTATACTAAACTGTCTGGCCGTTCTGCGACACAAGCCTTGTGTCGCAGAGATCACTAATGCGACACAAGCCTTGTGTCGCAACTACAACTCATGCGACACAAGCCTTGTGTCGCAGTTCACAGGAAATGTAATTTTCTAAGTCTATTACATATACAGACACAGTACAGACTTGACCAACTGACAGACACTCTAATATGTATCAACACAGATGAAGTTTATTTAAAAACGATACTCATTTAGAAATGATTCCTTTTGGAAATTCAATTATAGGTCGTAATTCATTTATAACGCCATACTCATATTTTAAAAGAAACGTTCAAATCATATTGATAAAACTCCGGATTTAGTGTTTACTAATTTCAAGTTATGAATATAAGACTCATTTGTTAACATTTAATAAGTTCAAGTCGGGTTCTTAGAGATAATGAATTTGTCATATTAATATCAAAACGTTCATATTTTAGGCGAGTTATTCTATCGAGTATCATGAGAAAACGAGGCGTTACTTTGAAACTATGTCTATAATTGTCAAGATCACGATGATTTATAATTTAAAAGCTCCGGTTATAATTGTATGATTTCTAAAGAAGTGAAGTTTCAAATGACAATGTCATGGCAAGGCTCAAATCGTAATGTTTATATTTTTAAAGAGAATTTATTTCGCATCACAACGCCATTGTAGAGCTCGTGTCACAGGTTTATAGTTTTAAAGAAACGTTATTTTCATATCGAAACGTCATTCGTTGCTAGATGTTTATGAATTACTATGCTATTATATTTTTGTTTATGAAATCGATGATTAAATTATGCTTGAGTCCACAACCAAACCTACAACCGATAAACCTTTGCCCCAAAGAGAGATGCCCTATCGTTGGCATTTAGGATGATGGGATGCACTCACGTGGCCGCGTGAGTGGGGAGGTGGTCTCGCTCCCAAATAGTACTATTCATATGCATCATTTGGCTCATATAGAGTTAATGGTCGTGTGAATATACCGGGGACTTTAGATACGATAGAAATCAAACATATAATCATGTAACATCGATAAGCATTCACGGCATTGTTTTGAAATTTAGCATAGCATAGCACAATAATCATATCATGGCATTTGTAAATCAAGTGCATCATAAAACATATCATTTTCAAGTATATAAATCATTCAAGTCATTCATGCATGCTTATCACCCCCAAAATATTTAATAAAGTGTTAAAAATAGGGGCTGAGTACTCACAATCGTTAGTAAGCTTACGGAAATGGATGTAAAGCGCGATTCGACCAAGAGTGACTCCTATCCAAGACCTACGAATACAAGGTTCCTAATTAGATTTTTGACTAATATGGTTTGTTAAGATTGCTTAGCTAGTCGCTTGTGTTACAAAGTGCCGTTATAGTTTGATTTGTCGTTGCCGGTAATTACTCGGGTTATGATTAAAATAATGGAAACACTTGAAAAAAAAATTCCAAAAATTACCAAACTTGGTATACAACATGGAATATGATTCACAAATTTTGTGTGAAAATTTGGGAATTTTTAGATTTACAGATTATTTTTAATCATTTATTGACCAAAAGAGTGGGATAAATATGAGAAAAATAGTAATTATTCTTGAAAAATTCTGAAATTTTTACTAGATCAGTTTTAACTCATTTCAAAGTTTGTGTAAAAATTTCATGCCATTTTGGGCACTGGAGAATTGGTTCCCAATCGTATGTGTTTTAACAAATCGTACATCGGAAAACATATCAAAGCAATTCCAATGAGTGTTAAATTTTTAGGATAGCGTCACTTTATGTGGAAAATGACACAGTAATTTTCCCATATTTTTCTAATGTCAAAAAGTATTTTTCACGAATATTTTTCCTTTCTAGAGACTTTATTTGTATTAAACCAAGAAAAATACTTAAGTTTTTCCAAAAATTCTCATTTTTATTTTCAAGTTTCTTTTCAAGATATAGATACTGAGAAAAATCACCCTCAAATTTTTAACACGTTTTATCTATTATTTTTGTATTTTACATTCATCACAACACAATTCTTCACACTTTTACAAGACTAAGATTATGCATGGTGTTCATGCATTTTCTTAAAATACTTAATCAACACAATAAATTCCTATCTTTTTATACTACTGAGATATACATGTTAGGAGTCTAAATTAATTTTTCTTAGATTTATAGGACACCTTAAGACCCATGAACAAGTATCACAACAAGGTGTTCACAGAAAAGTTACTGTTGGCGCATCAGTTTTGCGTGATACATTTGGAGGTCTTAAACTCAATGGATTTGAGTGAGACCAGTGGGGTTTTAAAGGTAAGACATTAAGCTAAATTCTAGAAGAAAAATCAAGATTTTTGGACCATTATTCACTGAGTTATGGTCGTTTCAAGTGAGGTCAAATTCTGGACAGATTACATATAAGACAATAGAAATCTTTTCGGTGTGTTTCCACTACCCACGATTTTTAGACCTCATCCAATGATGGAGGCCTTGTCTTATATGTATGAATATGTATTTTTACATAAACAAAAATATATATTAGCATAAAATAAGATTTAGATACAAAAAAATGGTGCATGCAACCACTTAAACATCAAAAAGACGATTTTTCGGCTTGACTTCGGTTTGATCATGGGTTGTTCTTTTGTTTTAACACTTAAACAAGTGTAAGAAACAACCTACAAACACAAAACACCTTATGTGGATTATAGTCATGAAATAGGCATAAAATCTACGTATTTTGAAGAATTAAAGTAAGAAAATGAAGAAATGAAGTTAGAGATGGTGGGTTTTACCTTTGATTTTGTGTTCTTGGTGCAAGAACTCTTTTAATGTGATGATTTTAGGATGATATGGGGCTGGAAAAATCTGGAGTTTAGTGTGTGAAGAGAGTGTTTGTATGTGTTTTTGAAAGTGAAAATGAAGGAAATGATTAAGGGAAAGAGTGTGGGAGTGTATAAGCTTTTGCATGGAATCAAAATAGAGTTAGTGGAGGTTGTTATTGGTCAAGAGGGGGGGGGGGGGTTGGGGTGGCTGGCCGTTTTTTTGGGGGGGGGGGGTGGGGGGGAGTAGAAAAAAAAAATTTTTTTTTTTTTTTTTTTTAAATGTTAAGTAATTAAAGGTTTAAATGTTACATATTTAATTTGTATATGTTTTGTGAGTGTATAAGAGTTTAATTAAGATTTCTTTGCAATTTAATTGGAGTTATGAAACTTTATATTCATAAGTTCATAATATTTATCATGATGTATTTTTTTTAATTATAAATGATTTTCGCGAATTAATTTACTGATTCCCAGTTGTGATTACCGATTTACGAAATTTTTCGGTAAAAATCCGATTTTTGCGATGTTTTTGTGGTTAAAGTGTGAGTCATGAAACTTTATTTTACAAGTTTATAACCTTCATCAAAATGTATTTGATTCGATCACCATTGATATTCGCGAGTTAATAAACCGATTTCCAGTCGTGTTTACCGAGTTACGGAATTTCCGGTTAAATTCCGATTTTTGGGATAGATAAATATTTTGTGATGGCTTATGAAATTTAATTTCATTTGTTTTCTTTGGCACTTTGTAACCTAATTTAATATTCCTCAAGGTCTTAAAGTTCGCTAAGCAATCTTCTAAGACGTTACGCGATTTCGGTGACTTACGGTTTCGGTACTTAAGGAGTCGAACCTAGACTTTTCACTAGAATTTTAGAGTGCTGTAAACGTAATTAAAAGTACTAGGGATTCTAGTGCGATGTTGACATGAGATTTTTTTTGACGGTTGTCACAAATCTTGATCTTACTGAAGAAGATTACGATTAGATTCATCCGAATGATCTTGAAGAAATGGATCTGAAATGGAACATGGCTATGTTGACCAGATGAGTGAAAAAGTTCTTACAACGAACTGGTCGGGCTCAAGTAGGAAATAATTCAAAACAAGGACTTGGCTTTGACAAAAGCAAAGTTAGGTGTTATATTTATTAGCCTTTTACAGCTTTTTATCAACCTTTTTTGTTTCTTTATCATCATTTTTGTCTTCTTTTTCTTCTTCTTCTTCTTGATCTTCTTCAATCTGTAACATCCCAAAGTTTGAAAAGAATTTTGGAAATTTAAAATAAAGTTTCTGAACCCTACGAAGTTATTTATTGAGGTCGCGAATTAGAATTGTGCGACACTAAGGTTAGAGTCGCAGGTGGAATTTAATATAAGATTGAGGAGCTTAAGTGTAATTAACAATTTATATATATATTAAAACTCTTCTAAATACTTCAAAACATTTCCAGAAGACACAAATTTCGTTCAATTAGAGAGAGAAACGAGTTTTAGAGAGAGAAACGAGTTTTTAGAGAGAGAAACGCCTAATTCAAGTTGAAAATTGAAGATTTGAAGGATTGGAACCGTGATTAAGGTAAGATTATGTTAGTTGATGTTATTATTAAGGTTTGAACGGGTTAATTTGGTTAAATCGAGCTTTAATTGTGAAAAATTCGGTTTTGGGGTCGGCTGTGTTCGTCCTGCGAGTTGACTTGCGAGTTGACTTGCGAGTTGAGTTTCAGTTGCGAGTTGAGTTTCAGTTGCGAGTTGACTTGCGAGTTGAGTTCAGTTGCGAGTTGAGTTCAGTTGCGAGTTGAGTTCAGTTGCGAGTTGAGTTTCAGTTGCGAGTTGAGTTCAGTTGTGAGTTGAGTTCAGTTGCGAGTTGACCTGCGAGTTGACTTGCGAGTTCAGTTCAGTTGAGTTGCGAGTTGACCTGCGAGTTGACTTGCGAGTTCAGTTCAGTTGAGTTGCGAGTTGACCTGCGAGTTGACTTGCAAGTTCAGTTCAGTTCAGTTGAGTTGCGAGTTGACCTGCGAGTTGACTTGCAAGTTCAGTTCAGTTCAGTTGAGTTGCGAGTTGACCTGCGTGTTGACTTGCGAGTTCAGTTCAGTTGAGTTGTGAGTTGACCTACGTGTTGACTTGTGAGTTCAGTTCAGTTCAGTTGAGTTGCGAGTTGACCTGCGTGTTGACTTGTGAGTTCAGTTCAGTTCAGTTGAGTTGCGAGTTGACCTGCGTGTTGACTTGTGAGTTCAGTTCAGTTCAGTTGAGTTGCGAATTGACCTGCGAGTTGACTTTTCAGTTCAGTTCAGTTGAGTTGAGTTGAGTTGAGTTGAGTTGAGTTGACTTTTGCGAGTGGACTTTTGCAAGTTAAAATTTGTGATGCACCTTGTTGTAGCGGCTTTAAAATAGCGTCGCTAAGTTGTGAAATAGAGTTTAAATTGTATCTGTTTGTGTACAGACCAGTGTTCAGACGTGAGAGACTAGAGGTTGCAGAATTTCACGTACTTCGAGGTAAGTAATAGGGGAATATAAATTAAATGAAATTATCTAATTGTAAAAGTACTTGAGTGTACTTAATTGTTGAAGTACTTGAGTGTACTTAATTGTTGAAGTACTTGAGTGTACTAGATTGTTAAAGTACTTGAGTGTACTTGATTGTTGAAGTACTTGAGTGTACTAGATTGTTAAAGTAGTTGAGTGTACTTGATTATTGAAGTACTTGAGTGTACTAGATTGTTGAAGTACTTGAGTGCACTGCATTCAGATTTCTTGAGCGTACCGTATTAATTCAGTGACTGGCCCTTTTATGCTGAGTGATCATAAATGGCCTAGGAGTATAACCGTGAATCTTTACTGAGCTGAGTAAACATAAACGGTTATAGTGTTTTATAAGATTGTTATCTTTATACTGATGTAATCCTGTTACCTACTAAGCTTGTGTGCTTATCTATGTTGTTGTTGCTGTTTTATTACAGGTGGGTTTGCTACGGCTAGTAGTAAGCGTTTACTCCCGTTAAATCATGCTCAGATATCGAGGGAGTCTTTTGAGAACTCACATTTTGTAATAACTATAAAACATTGTGAAGTTCGTGTAACGAATGTATTGATACGTATTTATATATGTGTTTAATTATGTTTAATGAGTTCAAAAAAAAAAAAAAATTGTCTTAAACAAACGGGTGTTACACAATCTCCCCCTGAACAATAGAATTTTGATGTTGTTCTCTTTCTTTCTCTAATTCTGCAATCCTTTTAGATTGAGCATCGATCATAGCTTGTTGAGTTTCAATCAGTTTAGCATGAGAGTCCAGCTGAGCTTGTTGTTTTTCAATTAATTTTGATTGCTCTACAAAGGAAGTTTTCAGCTCTTCCATAATTGTTAACAACTGTGTCATTAATACTGGTGCAGAAGTTGAATCTTGTTGAGTTGGAATAGATTGAGATGTAGGTTGTTGTGAAGATTGAATTGGTTGTGTGATTTGTACTTGAGCAGTAGAGATTTGAGCTTGTCGTCTTGGCCTTGTACGAGGTGGTTCTTCAGGAACATAATCAGCATCAACAGCTTCCTCTACAAGTGCTCACTTTTCTTGACGAGCACGTTGAAGTTGAGCTAATCTTTCAGCACTGCCTTTTTGTAATCTTTCCCTTCGAATGTCTCTTTCTCGTTCAAGTTGTCTTCTATTTTCAGCCTCTTCAAAATCATCACTTGATTCACTTGAACTATCACTAGAGACATGAACCTCTTCCCTCCGTGGTTCACTAGTTCCCACTTCTTCAGGCTCATTTGCTTGTATGTTTTCAGCCAAGTCTTCATTGACTGCTTCATCATCCATATTCGGATCATTTTCAACAGGAGCTTCAAACAGATGTTCTTCTCCCTCTTGCTCTTGATCATCTTGGTCATCTAACCAATTATCATTTAGTGGTGCTTGATAATTTTCATCAATAATATGTCCAACCACTGGAGTCAGTGCAGGAGTTGGATTTCGTCCAAAGTTCTGACAATCAACACATACTCTCTTGGTCATAGGAATCAGTCTTAGTATATTCATCCCTTGATTAGGTAGATTTGGATGAAGATGATTTAAAATCAGCTGAACAAATCTTGGAAACATGAAGAGCTTTGTATGACTTGATATGTTGGAGATCATCTTGGCAAAGACATAGCCTGAGAAATTGTAGGGTTTGTTCAATGTGAGGGCAACCATAGTAGATCCCAAACTTTGACCCATACCATCCAATCCTCCTTTGCGTCCAAAAAGACAAACAATCAGAAAATGCATAAACAATCTCCATACAGGACATAGTTTCTTCTTCCTCTACTGGTCTGGTGAAATATCAGGATAACAAATCCTTTGAAAGAATCCAGATACCAAAGTTGTAGGAAAAACTATTCTCGAATCAGCATCATTTCCAAATTGCAACACTGTACGTACTGCATTCTCAGTGATAATAACTTGCTGATTAAGAACAGTAGTAATCAGTCTTTGCACACCATCAACTGTATCATGTGTTGCGTTATTCCAAAAATCTTCAATGTGAGGGGCATAACTGTTGTAGAAGCAGTTAGTGCATAGTGAATTCTGGAATGTTGAAGAAAATGCAACAACTCCAGATATGGTTGTGCAGTAGCTAAAGATGTATCAATAAGAGCTATTGTGTTGTGCCTTCCTTCAAACATCTTTTGATCACCCATCTATAAAGAATAGAACAATATTGCACGATAGATATATTAAGTTTAACAATTAAAAGACTCAGAAACAAAATATCATTGCCGACTTAAAGTCTCAGAATAAAGTCTTTAATTAAAGTCTCATTCTAAGTTCGCATGTTAAAGTCTCACTCTAAGTTCGCATGACAAGTTAAGACTAAAATCGCATAACAAAGTTTCAAACTAAAGTCGCAGACTAAAGTTTCAGAACAAGTTCACAGAATAAGATTAAGTTCACATAGAGTCTTTTCAAACTTAAAGTCGCATGATAGGTTCTCAGAATAAGATCGCAGGATAAGTTCGCAGATTTTAAATTTCTAAGAAATTATAGTCGCTAAGTTAAGTTCACAGAATTTAAGTACTCAGAATTAAAGTCTCTAAATTTAAGTTCGCAGGCATAAGTTCGCAGAAATTAAACTCGCAGTCTATAGTCGCAGAAAGCTGTCAATTATAAGTTCGCAGGATATAGTCGCACACTAAGTTCGCATGAACGAACATTCATTTTTGAAATTAAAGTACGAATCACATTAGGAACTCATAATTGATAGCGAAAACACTGTATTCAGGCCGCATTCATCAAATGTAAACAACGTATATAAGTTTCACTAGTATTTCAATCGAATATCATGATGTCATTTGAATAAAACCCTAACTCAAGAAGTTTCAATCAAATAATCATAAAATACACTGAAATTAAAGGCTAAAATGATTACCTTAAATTAATCTGATAATACCGCACAAATAGAAACAAATTGCAACTGATTTCCACGGTTTAAACTTGAAAAATTTAATTTTTCAGTAAAGTCGCACAATCGCTGGAGTAAAATCGTGTATAAGTTCGCACAAGCTTAATCAGAAATGATTAAGATACAGTCGCGAGGTTTAAGTAGTTATACTAATCAGTTTGTGCGAACTTACCTTAAAGTCGGATAAGCGAACTTAATGACAAAATCGCACAAATAAAATCGCAGACTATAACTTGTGTAACTTTTATCACTTTGAACTTTTCAATTTTCGGATGCGTTTCTTAAACAAGACTATAAACAACTTTTGATCAAAAAATAACATAGAGTAAAAAAATGCAAACTAAAAATAAAAGATCTTTTTGTGAAGGAGTTTTGTATCTGATTAGGGATCATATCAGTATGAAACATGTTTTTATTTAAGAGCATCAAAAGTTCTAAGCTTGATTTATCAGTAATTAATTTATAAGCTCAATGTAAACATTTATAAAACAAATTTTCTAACTTTCAAATGATAACAAACTGGATCTTTGCATTTCGAAAATAAAACCATCATATTTTTCAAAAATTCCTGAAAATTATACGCTGAACACCACAACTTATTTTAACCACTTAACCAATGATCATACCTTTTTGAAATATTTTTCCTATCATATATATCTATTATTGAACATAACTAGCAGTGGATCATGTCTGAGCACATTCAAGTGAATAACGTATACAGTTGTTTTGGACTTACATGCACATACGGACTTACAAGCCGACAATTATATACTGTACATACAGACATTTCACCAAAAAGCAAAATAGGATAATACTAATATGTACGATTTCTCGTATCCTTTTACTTTTAAGATTTTTAGCACACTTGATTGAGAACTGCAACAACGGACTTATGTTCAGAATTAAGTACGTATGTAACCGTTTAGGACTTACGTGCAGCGACGGTCTTACATGCCCTAGTTACACACTATGCGTCTCAAAATATCAACCTATGTGGCCTCATTGGCTCTTTTTGTTCAAATTTATATATATATATATATATATCTCATTTGGTATGATCACTGAAAATTGGTGTGTGAATGTTAAGAATATACTTTACTTTCTAATTTGAAAAATTGGCACAATTTTCAAAATGTAGACCTAGATGTTTTTCATTTAAAAATCAGAATATAAGATTCAAAATTATTTACATGAGCCTACTGATATATCAAACAAATTACTTAAGATATTCCATTTTTATTCACATTTCCCTTATGTACTATCATTTCCCTAATTTTTACAAACCAAATCTCCCCTTTTTCTTAAAAATCGTCTTGTTTTTTTTTTCTTTTTTTTTAATAATAAGAAAAAGCAATATAAGAAAAAGTGATCTAAGTCAGTTTTAAATCAAGTTCAAGATCTTGCATCCCAATCATTTTAACGAGTTCCTCGAAGCGATTTTTGAGAAAAGCCTTTGTAAAAATATCAGCGTTTTGTTTTAAAGTGTTGATTTGAACAAGGGAGATCAATTGCTTTTCATAACAATCCCGTATAAAATGATATCGAATTTCGATATGTTTTGTTTTTGAATGTTGTACGGGATTGCTTGTTATGGAAATAGCAGCAGTATTATCAATATGTATAGGAGTTTTAGTAAGAAGTAAATCGTAATCCCTCATTTGATGTTGAATCCACAAAACCTGTGAAGAGCAACTTGAAGCGGAGATGTATTCAGCTTCAGTAGAGGAAGTGGAAACAGTTGTCTGCTTCTTACATTGCCATGAAATGAGTCGGTTTCCCAAATACTGACATCCTCCTGTTGTAGACTTTTTGTCTGCGGATATAAGCTGGGGGTGGCGGAAGATCTTGCAGGTTCGTGATACTATTCGTCCGTTTATATGGTATAAGATCCAGAATGGTAAATCTACCTCTATGTGGTTTGATAATTGGTGTGATTTAAGCCCTATCAAACGGTTTGTTTCTAATCGGGCCATTACACGATCTGGTTTCTCATTAAATGATACGGTTTATGATCATATTAATAATGGGGAATTGAGGTGGCGTTCGGATTGGATTACTAGGTTTCCGGATCATCCCAATTGAATGTTCCTATTGTGCATGATAATGCTCAAGATGAAATGTACTGGTGTAATGTTACTGGTAAATTCACACCTTTCTCAGTGTTTCTAGTTTGGGAGTCTATTAGATTTCGGGCTAATGAGATTGATTGGAGTCATGCTGTGTGTGGTTCCCACATTGAAGACTCGGGATATGTCGAGGCAATGGGATATTACCAACTTAAACCTGCTTAGATGTCCGTTTTGTCAAATGGTGCCAAATTCACATAACCATCTTTTCTTTAAATGCTCTTTTCTATGTAGGTTTGGCATTTGGTTCGTGTGAAGTCAGGTATGGATGCAGTCCCATATAGATTCGTGGATATGTTGGATTTCCTTATTCCTATATCGAAAGGTAGCACTCTTATTAGTGTTATTGAGAGACTTTTGATTGCTGCTTCTACATACTACATATGGCAAGAAGGGAATGATCGGTTATTCAAGAACAAGTCGCGGTCCGTGACATAGATTTTTGATATCATTGTTGCTACTGTTTGTCTAAAGCTTGTCTCCCTTCGCTTTAAGAAGGTGGTGCCTCATGCTCGGATTTTACTAGATGCTTGGAAGATCCCAGCTTCATGTATAGGTCCAAATGGGACTTCCTTTTGAGAGTTGTACTCTTTTTTCCGTCTTCAAGGTTTTTCCCATTGGATTTTTCTTGAGAGGGTTTTTAAGGAGACAGTCTCATTGGGATCTTTGTTTTCCCATTTGGTTGGTGGGCTTATACTTTACCCGCTCGGGGGTTGGTTAACCTATTGGGGTAGCTCATTTTCAGGCTATGGGGGATTTGATCTGAAGATTGTATGTTTTAGTTATCCCGTATAGGTGGTGTTGGTTTGTTTTTTCCTAGTTTGTTGGTTATCTTTTTGGTTGTTTATATCTAGCATGTTTGATACAAATTTTAGTTTTGGGTGGTGTATTGTCACTCCCTCTTGTAAATAACATTTTATAGTTATTTATAAATCTTACCGGTACATCCCTTTACCAAAAAAAATATATAATCCAAATACATTGAGTTCCATCTGAAATTGAAACGCGGTGTTTCATTTCCAAAAAATTATTATGGAACCAACGTTGGTAGAATTATTCTTGGGGAGAAAGGAACAAAATCTTTTTGTATTTTCAACACCATACAACGTGGTGGTGCAAGAGCAAACATTTATTGTCTTGAATATACCAAAGATCTTGTTTCACCAGATTCCGGTTGTGTCGGTTTCGGTACTTTTGTTGACTTTTGAGATCTTGAAACCGATCTTTTGGTATTTTTTTTTTTTTTTTTGGGTAAAGGGTTATACCCGGTAAGATTTATAAATAACTATAAAATGTTATTTACAAGATGGGATGGCAATACACCACCCAAAAACTAAAGATTGTATCGAACATGCTTGATACAAACAACCAAAGAAAAATAGCCAACAAAACAAGGAAAAACAAACCAAAACCACCCAAAAGGGAAAACTAAGACAACCAATCTTCGGACCAGATCAACTTCAACTTGAGATACAGCAACCCCGACAAATTAACCAACCCCCGTGCGGGTAAATGATAAACCTACCAACCAAATGGGAGAACAGAGAGCCTCATGAGACTGCCTCCTTAAAAACCTTCTCAAGAAAAACCCAATGGGAAAAACCTTGAAGAAGGAAAAAAGAGTACAACTCTCACGAGGAATTTCCATTTGGATCCATACAAGAAGATGGGATCTTCCAAGCATCTAACAAACTCCGAACATGAGACGCCGCCTTCTTAAAACGAAGGGAAACAAGCTTGAGCCGAACAGTAGCAACAATAATATCATAAATCTGAGTAACGGACGGAATTTCCATTTGGATCCATACAAGAAGATGGGATCTTCCAAGCATCTAACAAACTCCGAACATGAGACGCCGCCTTCTTAAAACGAAGGGAAACAAGCTTGAGCCGAACAGTAGCAACAATAATATCATAAATCTGAGTAACGGACCGAGACTTGTTCTTGAATAAACGATCATTCCTTTCTTGCCAGATGTAGTATGCAGAAGCAGCAAGCACAATTCGCGCAATAACACTAATAACAGTGCTACCTCTCGATATAGGAATAAGAAAATTCAACATGTCCACTAATCTATGCGGAACAACATCCATACCCGACTTCACACGAACCAAATGACACACCTGCATAGAAAAAGAACAATCAACCTTTTGATGATCGAATGTTCCGGTTGATTGTGATTTCATAGAATACTTCTTATTCTTTGCATCTTTTGCAAAGAATAATTAGTAAACTGTGAAATCTTTTTTGCACAAACCATTTTGGAATTTAGTTGGGTAAATCTCCTTAGGCACCTTGACTGGTGGTTCAGTTGAGTGAGAAACTTGAGTAATTTGCTCACAGAGGTCTTGAATAGTTTTTAATGCAATATCATGATTTTCTTGAAGTTTACTTACCCATGTTTGTTGACGCTCAAGTTCTAAAATCCGTTTTTCAAGTCCGACAGTTTTTGAACGCATTTCTTCACGTTCATTTTCCTTGTTAAGTATTTATAATTGGAAGGATTTATTCTCTTCTTCCTTCTTTATCAACTTTTCAGTTACCCTTCGTCTGGATTTTTCTTCAATTTATCATTTCTTCCAAAACTATCTTCAAGTAAGTTCCACAATTCATAAGAGGTATCTTGATATTTGTAAAATGAAAGTATACCTTGTGTCACATCTTGTGGTAAACACATGATAATTGTTTCATATGCTTTCTTTTCTTTGTCAAAAGCTTTTCGTTCCGCGGCTGACATTTGACTCATGAGTTTCGGTTTCTCATATTGTTTAGTAATAGAAGTCCACAAATCTGGATCGGTCAACTCAATAAATTCTTCAAACTTCTCCATCCAACTAGCATAGTCTTTATAGACCAAAGACTTCAAATACTCTAGAAATTTCGTGAAAGCCATTTTCCCTCAAACGGTAAACTTAAATTCAAAATTTAGTAATCGATACTTTTCCCTTCAAATTTCGTGAAAGCCATTTTCCCTCCAAAATATTTCAAAAGTATCTTGAGTAAAACAAAAAATTTCTCAAACTAAAATAACTCATCGGTAAACTTAAGAGTCACTTGTAAGAAGTAAGTGTCGCTACTTTCTGCTATGTGACACTATAGAAATGTCGCAACTTTCTTCTATGTGACACTATAGAAGTGTCACTACGAGTGTCGCACAAAGTCTTGAAGTGTCGCACGATGAGCAACAACAGCAGAAACTTACTGCAGAAACTCAGAAATTTAAAATTCATCGTTAAAAACTCTTGCAATCAATCACAAATACCTCGTAATCACTAATATGATCCATTACACATCCATTCTTCTTCAAACATGCTTTTTTCAATTCTACTACGGACTAAATTGAATTTTTTAAGGTCAAAACCCAAAACCCAAAACTGAATCAATTAACATTCTGAGAATCGCATACACAAATTCGAATCACCTATTAGCTCTGATACCACATGTAGGTTCCTTACCTACAGATCTTATTCGAATCAACAAGTAAATCGTGCGGAATCCGAATTTAACTTGTTTCGTGAAAGCGATTTAATTAAATGACTTCTTGTATTGATATATAAATCGAATTACAGAAGAACTTTACAATATAAGAGTTTACCTACAGATCTAATTCGAATCAACAAGTAAATCCTACGAAATCCGAATTTAACTTGTTTCGTGAATGCGATTTAATCAAATGACTTCTTGTCTTGATATATAAATCGACTTACATAAGTACTTTAGAATATAAGCTCAACTTTGTCTCACTGAAATCTGTTCGGAAGAATCTACCTGTCAAAAGCTCAAAAACTTAACTCCTAAAACGACATAGTGATGTACATATATTGTTTCTGCACAACACCATGCGACACTATTATAGTATCGCAATTACACTTCAAGCGACACTAACAAGTGAGAGAGAGTTTGAGTATCATAATAGGTACCATCAACAACAAACTATTAATGTTTGTTTCGCGGATGACTTGATTATGTTTACTCGTGGAAATATAGATTCGGCTAAAGTTATTATGGAAGCCTTGGAAGAGTTCAAATGTGCATCGGGGTTGGTTCCTTGTATTCCTAAGAGTACATTGTTCTTTTGCGATGTTATGAATCATGTTAAGGAGGCTATCCTACAAATGATGCCTTTTGATGAAGGTATCCTTCCAATTAAATATTTGGGTGTCCTACTTATATCATCTAGACTTGTTTATCAGGATTGTAAAGTTCTGATTGAACGGGTCCAGAATCTCATTAAGGATTGGAAAAATAGATACCTATCTTTTGTAGGTAGGTTTCAACTGGTGTTTTAAGTTCTGTTGTCTTTGCATGGATATTGGTCGTCAGTTTTCATTCTCCCTGCTACTATAATTCATGATATTGAGGAGTTAATGTGTGCTTTTTTGTGGTGTCAAGGAGATATGAAGTGTGGTAAGGCTAAGGTCATGGAAGTCAGTGTGCATGTTAAAGCATGAAGGGGGACTCGGAATCAGACGGCTTGACCCCTTTAAGATTGCTTTGAGGACATCGCATGTTTAGAACATTATTACTAGTAAGGATTCCTTGTGGGTTAGCTAGGGGTGGCGTAAGATTCTACAAATTCGGAGACATATTCGTCCATTTATACGGGCTCATCTATTGGATGGAAGTAACACTTGTCACATCCCAATAAAAACTGATCACGTCTAAATAAGGCAAAAGCACGGGGCGTGACGCGATCAATCAATAATTATTCAAGAGCGTATGATTATCGCAAACATGTAATTATTCAAGAGTTTAAAATCAAGGGTTACAAGTTCATGGAGTTCAAATGATCATTGTTCAACAAAACAATATGACTAGCATTTTAATCATATAACATAGGTTCAATGTGTTCAAAAGAAATGGCATCCTATTCGTCGTGATGAGCAAGGGTCCCAAAATGAATGTATTTTCTTACTTCTTTGCTAATTCCCTGAAAAACATATTTATAAATCGTCAACAAAATTTTTGAGTAAATCCATAGGTTTAACACTTTATCATTAAACCTTTACTTGTATAAAATCAATTGTTTGCAAGCATAAACCTTTGCAACATCGTATAAATCATATAATAATCAACAATCAAACAATGTAACAATGACGGTGATCCCCCGTAGACTAGCTAGGTCTTACGAGTTAATGTGACGACACATATGTGTATGACCAATCCACGACTCACATTACTTGCTTGTGCCTCTTGACAAACTAGATATACGATCCTTATTTCGACACAACGTCAATAGTTAGCGCGACTAACAATAACAGTGGTGGGTAGTCAGCCCGATAGTACTATCCGTATATCCACGTGGCTAGCATCATATAGCTAATGGTTATATTGTGCAAGCAAGAGGACTTCAATGCACTACATCATGTTAACTTAGGGTCGTACAAGATCCGTTGTCATGTTTTACAAACCGTTCATATGTTTTTCACCCCTTTTTATAAAATAGTAAAGGCAGTCAAATATGGGACTGTGAACTCACCTAGTGAGCTTAAGAGTGCTAGCGTTTTAAAATGTATCTGTTGGTCCCAAAGGTTAACAACAATGTTGTAGAGGGGGGTGAATACAACTTTTTCATTTTCTTAATTGAAATTGTGAATCAGACTTAGTTGTATAATAAGAACATATATAGGTTTTTCAAATAATTCTTTTATTTTGATAAATCAAAGAATTACAAGTTAGATGCGGAATCTCTAACTTAATTGAATACAGAATCATATTACTAAGATCAGCTGAGAACAGACTCAAAGCTGATTACAAGCAATACAATTCTGCTAACACAAATGCTCTATGAACTATTATTGATTCACTAAGAATTCTTGCTGATTTACTCGCGCACTCACACTTAGGCTTTGTAACCCAAGTCTGATATTTATAGAAGAGCTTGTGTGATGCTTGAAACTTGATAAGCCAATGAATGTTTTCCAAATGTCTTCATCTTCATTGGTTGACTTTAGACATGCTTGCTTGTGTGTTCTGATGAAGTCTGCACGATCAGGTCTGGCAGTCTGTCAGAAAGTACGCTGCATTCTTGTCTTGTAGGCTGACCATGATAAGGAGACATGCTGTGCATAAGGAGCCAAGAATAGCAGGTATATACATTGAGTACAACCTCAGAAGATGCCATTTTGTTATGCACAAACATTCCCTAAGAGTTAAAAGCATGATCACTTGAGTCTGTTATAACTCAAGTGTTCTTCAGTTTCAGTGTTGGGTGAACTGGGATAATGAACCCTATGCTGGGTCTTCATTTCAAGGTTCAAACTTGATCTTGACAAACAAAGAAAGTTTCCACAGCTTAACTGAAGGATACTTAAACATGTATGTGATATAAGACTTTGAATATTTCAGAGCTGATTACTCTTCAAAGATTTCTGTCTGTTGGGTGAACTGGCAGTTCTGTCTGCTGGGTGAACTAAACAACTGCAACTCCTTTGCAGCCAGCATACAAAAGACTTGGCTCATTCAAAGCGAATTTCATTTCTTTTAAAAGAAATCCCACCATACTTATATAGTTATTTTCATCATGAAATCATCATAGGAGTAATCATGACTTAACAATCTCCCCCTATTTGATATGACAAAACTTTAGCATGTGCCAGCATATAAAAGACTTATGAGAATTCAGTATAGCATGTTGCTCAGAACTGAATAACTACATGTCCCTTGTTCATTTTAATGGGATCTTTTCAGGGAAGATTATATCACATCTTTTAAGTAAAGGTATCAGAACTTATAATCATATATTACAAGACTGATTAAATGACAGAAGTTTGATAGAGTGAATTACAAACGACCTATCTAGACAAACACATTGTCTTCAGAACTCTTCCTCTTCTTCCTTCACAACACTTAACATTCCTGGACCATCAGGATCCAGTCCTCTTCTGATCATCTCCTTGACAATCTCTTTCGAATACATACCAGCTCCAGCAGCCAGTAGTGCCATAGATCTGAGGTTGATTAAATGCTGGATGCTGACCAAACTCAATTCTGAAGTTCTCTGAAACTTCAGAATATTTCCATCAAGGAAATAGATGCCATGCTCAGGATATTCAGTATGAAATCCATGATATCCTTGAACTCCAATTGGTGGGTCAGTATTTCTTGGAACAGTGTATGGCAGAGGAGGAAATCCAACATTCTGAAATGAGGCAGCAGTTGTACCCATGAGTTGATCAATGTTGACCCTTTTCTTGAACTGACTTGGGCCTGATTGAGTAGAGATAGTAGAGCTTTGTTCAATGATTCTAGCCTTCTTCTGCTTGGGTTTAGCAATAGGCTTGTATACATCCCTTCTAGGTGTGCCTTCCAATCTGGATGCTTTGTTGAACAGTTCTTGCAGTCTTTTCATAACTGCATCTCTAGTAACTCCACTTCTTGACTGATAGTATTCCTGAATTTCCAACCATTCAGAGAAGCCAAAGTTGTACAGATTGATCAATCTAACATTCTCAACTGTGTCATCAGATCTAGTGATGTTAATCACTTCATCAGTGCATCTTTTGACTTTCACAATCTTTGCAGAGTGTTTTCTTCTCTTGGCACAGTCTTTGTATCTCTCTAATTCTCTGGGGAGATAAAAACTATCAACAATGTTTCTTGATTTTGATTGTGGTTCATGAACACCTTCAGTTTCAACTCCTTTCCTTCTTTCTTCTGTCTTCTTTGCTTCTGCAGTTAGCTTAACCATTTCAAAAGCTATTGCTTGTGATTTCTCAGCTGGAATAACTTTAGAAATGATCCTGACAGCTGGTTCATCCTTCAGAGCTTGAACATTTTCTGATTTGGCTAACATTTTTGCAGCAGCTTCATCTCTTCTTAGTGTTCTTTCCTTATCCTTCTGAAGATCTCGATCACTAAGGTAAGCTTCAACAGATTCAAACCCAAAGCTTTTGGCTTCTTCAAGCAGCATTTCTTCCTTTTTCTTCTTTCTTTCAATACCAGCAACAGACCTATAGTCTTCCAAAGACATATTGAACTTCCAAGCAGCTATGGAATCTTCTTGGTCTTCTGGTATGATGCTGCTTCTGACTAGCTGAATGTAAGCATCCAACTTGAGTTGATTTTCAGCCTTAAGCTCTTCAACAGTAATACCCAGTTGTAATACTTCTCTAAATAGAGCTTTGTCTTCATCAGACATGCCTTCTGGATAGTCAAAACCTGTTGACTTGGGCTTCTTCTTCTTTAAAGGTTCTTCTTCTACAGCAGGTTGTTTTTCAGGATTTTTGAATGGGTCAAGCATTGGTTCTCCTGTTTGCTGAATAGAAGGCATCTGGGCACTTCTTGAACTTGAAGTCCCAGGTACATTGACTGTTGGTGTAAAATCATAAGCTGGCTCTTCTTCTGGAGTTGGCTCAGAGGTGGTTGCAGACTTTTCAACTTCAATTACCTCATCTTCTTCTTCATCACTTCTCAACTTTCTAGCAGCACCACTGCCAATGAAATACTCATCATCCTCAGAGTCAACCACATATTTTGACTTCTTGATGTTTCTTTTTCGGATGATCTTAACTCTCTTTGACCTTTTCTTTGTTGGAACAGCTGCTGGCTTGACTTGTTGGTTTTGCTCCCCCTCAGATGAGGATGAGCTGGTTTTAACACTGGAACTGCCACCAGCTTCCATCTTCTTGATCTTTTCACTTCTGTTCTCATACCTTCTTCTTTTAGACTCTTCAAGCTTCTGTTCAAAAGCTTGATCTCTCTTTCTTTTCTTGGCTTCATATTTTTCTCTTTTCCTCTGTATAATAGATTCAATTGTTTTTGATCTGTTTTGATCAGACTCTTGCTTCTTTGCATGCTCCCCCTCAGCTTGAGCTTTATTCTTGTTCTCCCCTTTTTTGTCATCAGCAACAAGGGTGGAGGTAGCAGCAGCAGGTGCAGGAGATTGAGTCTGCAAAGGAGTAGGATAATGAGACAGAATTTGAGATAGATTGCGCTCTATATTTGTCAAGTTGGCTGCTTTAATGAAGTCCTGAACAGCCAGTGATGTAGTAAACTTTTGAAAGGCAGCAACATTTGAGGCTTGAGCCTTATGAAGTTTCTGAAGTTCAGAGAAAATCCTTGACTTTTCTTCAGGTTGAATTGAATGAGGTTTGAGATCTGCATTTTCTTTCTTTAATGCAGCATTTTCCTTCTTAAGAGTCTTCAGCTGATGCAACAAGTCCTCATGATCTTGATGAATGATCATGGTTTGGTCAAGTTCTTTGGACTTTTGTTTGAGTTCATCCATTTCCTTATGAAGTCTTTAGAGAAATTCAATTAACTTCAACTGATTTGCAGCAGAGAATGAATCTTGTCTGAGTTCTTCTAAAGCAGTAGTGAAATCAGAATGAGCTTCTTCATCAGCACGAATAAGCTGAGTGAATTTGGAGACAAATTCCTGAAGGGCAGAGGTATATTCAGTAACCATCTCATCAACATGAGTCATAAGTGTACCTATACCATTGAACTTAGATTCCAGAATAGGAATCAAGGCTGCCATGACATGTTTAACAATGTCAGCAATAGAAGGTGTATCAGCAGTGAATTGATGATGAGAAGAATCCCTGGTGTCTACTGGTTGTGCAGGAGGAGGTGAATCTGGAATATCAATGTGAATTGGTGAAGCACCATGAGAAGTATTCAGCATTTCCTCATCTTCTTCATCCTCAGGTTGTAGATTTTGGACATCTTCATCATCAGATGGAACATCAACATGATCAGCAGAGAATGAATGTAATGTCTGCTTGAGAATCTTGGCTGCAGCTGGATGAATGAATGAAACAATGGGCATAGAAGGTGAAAGTTTGGGTTCCTCAGATAAAGTCTGTGATTTGACTTCATCATTATTGGAAACAGAAGTTGATGCCTGTAAGTTCAGCTGTGTATTTGCTGACTCATTGACAGCATGTGCAGACTCAGATTGTGTAAGAGATATTGACTGAGTGGTAGTATGTGTGAGACCAGTTCGAACCTGGGTTGGGTTCTCAATATCTAACTCCTGAGAGCTGATATTGGTAGATGTGGTTTCCCTTTGTAAGATGTCAACATTTTGGGATGTTGACAAATGATCAGGCTCAGTGGGTTGACTCACTGACTCAGTGTGAGGTGAGATGTCCCTCTTGCTTTCAATGGACTTCACCTTTCGAGAGGTTGGTCCAGATAACGGCTTATCTCTTTTCAACAATGTATCTTTTCGAGAAGATACATCTGAGCTGGTTAAGGGTTGATCAAGAACTGGAGCTGACTTCACACGACTAGAGGTCAATCCAGCCTTGGGCGCTTTTGACATTGCCTTTTTGGCATATGCCTTAAGTGGCTGAGTGTCAGCTTTCACTTTTGTGCGCTTTTCAATAAGTTGAGTTTGTGATTGATCATCCTGTGCTGGCTGTGAAGCCTGCTCAGGAGTGGTTGAAGATTGTGATTTTGAAAACTTGGTGGTGGATGCTGGGTTAGAAGAAGTGGGTTTACTTGACTTCTTGGCATCCCTTTTTGAAAGTGGGGAGAAAGAAGATGATTTAGTATCCATACCTGAGGTCTTGGTAGACTTAGTCTTCAATACAGGTTTGGAGACTGTTGGCTGTGCTGGTTGGCTTGATGTCTTTGCTGCTGCTGGTTGATCATCAGCATCATCATCATCTGAACTTGATGAATCAGGAGGTTGAGCATCAGTGGCTGCAACATCAGGATCAGCATCCAGAATGACTTCTGGAGGAATAGCAGCCAGCATAGAAGGAGAAAGACCTTGATGAGGTTTCTCAATCACTTTATGGAACATCTTGTCGCCCATAAAAACATCACCAGCATCTAAATCTTCTAAGTCCTTATATTTTTCACCAAGTATGCCTTCAATGATCAAACTCAGAGATCTAGGAAAAGGAACATTCTTTTCCTTTTTCTTCTTCTCAATCTTTTCTCTTAACTCAGTGTAGATGAGAGCAGCAAAATCAATATTTCTCCCAAAAATGAGAGCATGTCCTAACTGTAACTCAAAGTTGTTACATTGATCTTTGCTACCAAATTTGTGACTCATACACCAAATTAGAACACCAAAGAAATAACTCCAAAAACCATTCATCTTAACACGTTTAGGGCTATTATTGAAGTTATCAGGGTATCTAATGAAGCTTAATACTTCATGTCTACAATCAGTTGGTGATGGAGGATCAACAAATGGTTCATCTGGAAATTTAAGGTATCTACGAATGTGTTCTGTTGAAATCACTATGGGTATTCCATTTCCCACAGTAGCAGAGATATAAGTAGAACCTAGGTGTGATTTGGTAACAACACACGTATACCAAAATTCAATGAGTGTTTGAGGAAAGGTTTGACAAGGAACAGTTGTTAAAGCATAAGAGATTGGGGAGTTTTTGAAATAAACAACCATGTTTCGATAACCTGCATTTCTGTAATTCTTTGGAATTGCAAGACTCGTGGCAGAGTTATTGTTGTTGAGAGTGATTTCCTCAGCATCTGGAGAATTTGGTGCTTGTTTCATGTTTTCCTTTAGTTCAAATGCAAACAACATGATTGATTTTGTGTGAAATTGATTTTAGGTTAGAACAGAGTAAGGAAGATGAACAGAATTAGCATTTATATTCTTAGTTAAAAATGGAAATGGAAACGGTAACATAAACGCTTACAGGGGGGTGACAACTATTTATAGTAGGAAAGACAAAGACATAATCTTTTTGAAGGTGACATGTTTCTGAAATGTCAGATACTTTTCAGAGATATGGTGCTACAGTGCTAAAGTGTTCAGAAGGCGGCAGGAGGCTTTGGTCGTTATTTTCAAACGGCCAAGATTAAGAAAATGTGTTTTCTAAAACATTATCTTAAATCACATCAAATTAATGTGATTACACACTTTAAGAAAACATTATCCTCAGTTTATTTCATAAAAGAGTAATTAGAAAAGAAAATTAAATCAAGAATGATTTATCAGATAAGCTGCTTGACATAATTGTTTAAGAGTTGTCTGTGCTGGTTGATCACTAATGCGGTTCTATGCTGGTTGGGCAGAAATAGTGCAACCAGCTCAGACAATACATTCTTTTATATTTCAAGCATACCCAGCTCAGAGATGAGGTAGTTAAAACGTTTTTCATCTAAGGGCTTGGTAAACAGATCTGCCAGTTGTTGGTCAGTAGAGACAAAATGTAACTCTACATCCTCTTTTGTTGGTGCATTTAGTGTGTCTGTCACTTGGTCTAAGTTTCGAGTTGTAATTATTTAGATCAACTACTGTTCATGCGATATTGTCAATATCGCTCAAGCGATATTGCCAATATCGCATAAGCGATATTGTCAATATCGCCTAGTTGCCTAAAATAGATAATTATATAAATTTGTTTAGGGTTTCATTTGTCACACAGTTTTTTGCTATTTTCGGCTTTTGACATCAGATAATCTCTGCAGCCTCTGTGATTTTCGTGATCAAGTAATAGCAATTCATTTATGTGTTAAAGCAATTCTTGTGTTTTGTTTTACATTTGTCTATTAAACGTTCAAGCATAATCTATTGAATTCCGCTCTTTAGATTGTGTAATATTGATTCAGTGTGTAAGGTCAGCCCCACTGGGATCCTACAATTGGTATCAGAGCCATTTTAATCATTGGATTATTTGGTTTGAATCAATATTCGTTTATGTTTAATTTAAAAAAAAAAAATTCTGTCCTTTTGAGTGTCTTTAAGTGTTAAACTAATCATTTAGTGCTTGTGTTTAAGTTTCTGGATCTTTGTTCGTTGGTTTCAATCCTAAAACTTATTTTGATCTTCGAAACTTGTGTTTTTAGGGTTTACAGCCGTTTTAGCGATATTGGAACTCAATATCGCCATTAGGGTTACTGCGACATTATAAGCGACATTACTCATTAATTTGAGCGATATCATTAAGCGATATTAGTTCAATATCGCCTAGTTGATTTTAGCGATATTAACCCAATATCGCCTGGTTGATTTGTGCGACATTACTGCAATATCGCCTGTGATATCGCCTGTTCTTGTTTGATTTTGACTTTTGCTTTAATTAGCGATATTATTAGCGATATCAACAATATCGCTCATTTATCTAATTGATTTAAGCGATATTGTCAATATCGCTTTAGAGTCTTAAATTAATTTCTCATTATTTTTCAAAAGTTAATCAAATTTAATACTTTCTAAGATGTCTACTTTGCAAGCAGTCAATGCAATGTTAAAACACAATGCAGAGGTTGGGTCAGCAAATAAACCTCCATTCTTTGCTCCGGGAATGGAATATTCTGAATGGCGTGGTCGTTTCCTATCTTTTGTGGCATTCACCGATCCCGAGATGGAGATACCACTTCTCGAACGATACGTAAGACCCGTTTCAAGTGGAGAGCATGTTGGTATTCCTCCACCAAAGCCAATTCGTTCCATGTCTGTAGATGAACGTAAAGCATGGGAATGTGAGAGAAAGGCTCACTCGGCTATCACCATGGCACTACCTGCAGATGCTATGAAAATGTTCAAACAACATGACATAGCTTATGATTTATGGAACGGGATAGCTGAACGGTGTGGAGGTACTACTGAATACAAACAGAGTAAACTTGAGTTAGTAAAGAAACAATACGATCTGTTTGATATTCTAAAGAATGAGACGGTGAAGGATCTTTTCTGTAGATACTCACGTCTTGTAAATGAATTGACTGAAGGAGGTTATAAGTTTAGTACTATAGAGGTTAACAAGAAGTTGTTAAATGCTTTGCCTTCTCATTGGGAAACAAGAGTTTTGATGATGGAGAATGATCCAGATGTCCTTGCTATGTCTCTGGATCAGCTTATTGGAAAATTGGAAACCTGTGCTTTAGACATTCAGAAGAAAAGCACACGGTCAGGTTCTCTGGTATCTGATAATAGCAACTTTGGGTATGGTAGTACGGCACTTCTATCAGGGCCATCTACTTCCGGAACTAAATCATCTCATGTTTCTGGAAATCATTCAACTGGAACATTCTCTTCGCTCCCAATTCAGTCATCCTCATCAGCAACTCCTTCTCAAAATGAGCATGCAGTTATTTTCAATGCATTTCTCTCATCCTATGATGATTTTCTTTCTAAGAGAATTAGTTCGGTAGATCTTACCGATGAGGATTTTGCTCAGGTAGATCCAGACGAGTTGGAGAGAGTGGATTTACGTTGGAACATGGCCATGCTAACTAGAAGGACTAAGACATATCTGAGAAGAACTGGAAAAAGATCTCTGGAAGATGTGTCTGACAAAACCAGCATGGGTTTTGATAAATCAAAGATCCGGTGTTATAAGTGCCAAAATCTTGGGCACTTTGCAAAAGAATGTGAGAAGATTAGACAACCACCTTCTGGTTTCACTAAACCTTCACCTTATAAGAAAGACACCGAAGTGGCCAAGGCTGCTATTATGATAGAAGAAGAAGATGTTTATGATTTTTCTGCCATGAGTGACCAAGAAAACCTAGCTCTTATGGCGGGTATTCAAAATGAGGTAGAATGTGATTCCTTCTTCTGTGATAATTGCCTAAAGTTAACTGGTAAAAACAACAGGCTCATTGTGGATAATGATCGGTTAAATATAGATTTAACCAATCTCATTGAAGCAAACAACGTTTTAAAACAAAATGAAAAAGTCTTTGTAATTAATCAAAAAACCATGTTTGAAGAAAAGAAAGAGTTAAAGGCTATGATTTATAACAAACAAGATGAAATTGACAGTTATTTAAAACTGATTACTCATCTTAAAAGAGAACTAGCTGAAACAGAGGCTGAAAATGTTGATTTAAAACGTAAGCTTGCAAATATATCAACATCTTCAATGGTCTTTGCTGATATCCTGCAAAATCAGAGGACTGATACGAAAAGTAAGGTAGGAATTGGTTATCACAATCAACCTCCTCCCTCAAATCTGAATCAGCCTATTCTGTGTCAGGATGAAATCAAAGACTATGTTCCTTCTATCCTTAAGAAGGAAAATGATTCTGTTGTTAAACCAGTTAATGTTAACAGTGATAATCAGCCCAAATCTCTTAAGGCTGATGTTGAAAAATCTGTCACTCTTAAGGATGTTAATGGTAAGCGGACTGAACCGCTTAAAGTTGTGAGTTCAAAGAAGGCTAAACTTGTTAAGCCTAAAATTGAACAAATTAAGTTTATTTCTTCAACAAATGTTGAAGAAGTGGTTGAGGTTGAGGATGTAACTTATGAGGTTAATCAAAAGGTTAAAAAGAATAATTTTAAACCTGAAAACTTCATTTTTACTAATGAAGATAGAGATGCAATGTGTTCTAAAAGGAAATCAGTAATCCAGGAGAACTCTTATAATGATAAAGTTTTAATCAAAAATCATTCTCCAAAGATTACTTCAAAGGTAAAAGCTTTTACCCCAACATGTTCACATGAGTGCTCATGTGTAGTAAAGGTATCTGAGAGTAAACCTCGTACAGTTTCTTCTTCACCAAAACCACTATCTGTCTCGGATCGAACTTTTCAGGAGAGACGATCATGCTTCTACTGTAAGAAGCAAGGTCATCTCATTAATCAATGTCCATTGCTTGCTAAGAAATGGGCATCGCGAAATAATCCACAAAAATCCAGAGTTCGAACTGTTCAAAAATCAAAACAAACTGGATTATTTCAAAATGCTCAAATATCTAAAGCTAATAACGTTACACCTACTAAATCTTTAATTAGAAAGGTTGACGTTAGCAAAAAGCAACCGTTGGTCTCTCCAAAATTTTGGAAAGAAAAAGTTGTAGAAAATAAATCTTCAACTAATATTGTCACATCTTCAAAAGATAAAGATTTTATGAAAAACAAAATCTTAACTGATGTGATAATATTTGATGAGGTTTCAGGAGTACCCAAGTCTATAAAGGCTTGGGTCTCCATTTCAAACTAACATTCTTTTTATTTGTGTTGTGACAGTCATCAGGTCAAAATAGCAAGTGGTACGTTGATAGTGGCTGTTCACGACACATGACAGGCAATATCTCCCTGCTTTCTGATGTTAAACCTTTCAATGGGGGACATGTTGCCTTTGCTGGTGATTCTGGAGGTACCATTACAGGAGTTGGAACTCTTACAAATGGACTAGTGAGCTTTGAGGATGTAAATTTTGTCGAGGAGCTGAATCACAATTTGATAAGCGTCTCTCAAGTTTGCGACAAGAAGTTCACTGCTGTGTTTACAGATTTGGAATGTTTAATTTTGAAGCCGGGATTTGTGATTCCCAAGGAATGGATCTTGATTAGAGCACCGAGAGTGAAGAACTCTTACATTTTGGACATGAGGACAGTGGAAGCTGAGGAACACACCTGTCTTCTAACCAAGGCCTCTTCGAAGGATTCATTGTTGTGGCACAGGAGGATGGGTCATATTCATTTTAGGAAAATGAATTATCTGGTGAAACACAATCTTGTTGAGGGCATTCCTAAGCAAACCTTTGCTTTGGAGGATGATTGTGTGTCTTGTTTAAAGGGTAAACAGCACAAAAAGTTTCACAAATCCAAACAAGTTAATTCCATTAAAGCACCTTTGGAATTACTTCATATGGATTTGTTTGGACCTGTTAGCACGAAGAGTATTGGGGGTAAGTCGTATTGTCTGGTAGTAACAGATGATTACTCTCGCTATTCATGGGTTTTCTTTTTGCGTACAAAGGATGAGACATCAGATCATCTGACCTATCTTTTCGACCGTCTTGAAAACCTGTGCAGTCTAAGGATTAAGAAGATACGTAGTGACAATGGAACGGAATTCAAGAATAAATGTCTTGAACTATACTGTCTACGTAAAGGGATTGTTCATCAGTTTAGTGCAGCAAGAACTCCACAACAAAATGGAGTGGCTGAGAGAAAGAATAGGACTATCATTGAAACTGCTCGCACTATGCTGTCGGATTCTCATCTGCCAATTACTTTCTGGGCAGAGGCAGTAAACACAGCGTGTTATGTTTTAAACCGTGTACTGATGAACAAGAAAAGGAATAAAACTTGTTATGAGTTATTTAACAACCGGAAACCGAACCTTAAATTTTTGGAACCTTTTGGATGTCCTTGCTCTATTATGATAACAAAGGACAAGGTTTCCAAATTCAGTGAAAAGACATTTGATGGTCTATTTTTAGGTTTCTCGGTTAATTCTCGTAACAAGAGGGTCTTCAACAAGGATACTGGAAAGATTGAGGAACATTTTGAGGTAAAATGTTTAAAGTATACGGAGTCTCCTAAAGGAAAAGGTCCGGATTGGTTGTTTGAGTATGATCATTTATTTAACTCATTCAACCTTCCTAAATTAGTTGAAGTGGACCAAGTTGTAACTCTTCTTCATGGGTTACATCTTAGTCCTGATAACTCTTCATATACACCTTCTTCCAGTGTGACTCCGGATACTATTCAACCTCACCAATCTTCTCCTTCGGCTGTTCCTGAGAATTCTTCTGATAATCAACCGCCTGAAGCTTCTCCTGCTGGTGTTGATGATATGAACGCCTCTCTTCCTAATTTTGAAGAAGATCCTATCGCTCAAGAGGTTGAGCTAAACAATTTGGAAACAAACCTCACACCTGATCCAATACCCATCTCTCGGATTCACAAGAATCATCCTATTGAGAATATTATTGGAGATCTGGATTCAGGTATTAAGACAAGAAGTTCATCAGCAGTGATTGGAGATCTGGATGCAGATGTCTCCTCTGAAGATCCATCAAATTCTGATGATCTTGAGTGTTTAAAAGCTGATATTGAAGAATGCTTCTTATCCCAAATGGAGCCATCAAAGATTGATCAGGCTCTAAAAGATTCACATTGGGTTGCTGCTATGCAAGAGGAGTTGCAACAATTCGTGAAGCTAAAGGTTTGGGATTTAGTGCCACTTCCCAAAGGTGTACACCCAATTGGAACTCGTTGGGTGTTTCGTGTTAAGCGTGATGATAGGGGAGTGGTCATTCGCAATAAGGCTAGGCTTGTTGTGCAAGGGTATACACAACAAGAAGGTTTGGATTATGATGAAGTCTTTGCACCTGTTGCCAGGATGGAATCTATTCGTATATTCCTAGCCTACGCCACTTTTAAGGGGTTTCGCGTCTATCAGTTAGACGTAAAGAGTGCGTTCCTATATGGAAAGGTGGCTGAAGAAATATATGTTCGACAGCCTCCCGGTTTTGAAGATTCTAACCATCCAGACTTTGTGTGCAAGCTTGATAAGGCTCTTTATGGTCTTCATCAAGCTCCGCGTGCATGGTATGAAAGGTTGGCAACGCACCTTATTAAGAATGGATTTGAGCGTGGTACCATCGACAGCACTTTATTCATCAAGAGAACTGGCAAAAGTCAATTGCTAGTTCAAGTTTATGTGGATGACATAATCTTTGGTTCAACTGATGAATCCTTATGTCGTCACTTTGAAGCGATTATGAAATCGGAATTCGAAATGAGTGCGATGGGGGAGTTGAAGTTCTTTCTTGGGGTTCAGGTTGATCAATCCTCAAAGGGAACCTACATTCATCAATCTAAGTATGTTAACGATATGTTAACACGATATGATTTGCATGATTGTAGAGAATATGGGACTCCTATTCCTATAAACCACAATCTTGGACCAGATGAAGATGAGGAACTTTGTGATGCAAAGTTATATCGGTCGATGATTGGATCTTTAATGTATCTTACTGCATCCCGACCTGATATAGTTTTTGCTGTCTCCTTATGTTCAAGATATCAGTCCAAACCCATGCTTTCACATCTGAAGGCGGTCAGACGGATTTTCGGATATCTCAAGAATAGACCTATTCTAGGTCTATGGTATCCAACAGAGAAGACATTTTCTCTCACAGCTTTCTCAGACAGTGATTATGGTGGCTGCAGTTTAGACAAGAAGTCTACGTCCGGAGGATGCCAGTTTCTAGGCTCACGTCTTGTTTCTTGGCAATGCAAGAAGCAGACTACAGTCTCAACTTCCACAGCGGAAGCTGAATATGTAGCAGCTGCTAGTTGTTGCTCACAAATTCTGTGGATACAACACCAACTTCGTGACTACGGTTTACTCTTAACCATGACTCCTTTATTTATTGATAATACTGCTGCTATCTGTATCACCAAAAATCCCGTACAACACTCTAAAACCAAACACATAGAGATTAGGTTTCATTTTATACGGGATTGCTTTGAAAAGCATTTGATAGACCTTGTTCAAATTGAAACTGAGAAACAAAATGCTGATCTGTTTACCAAGGCCTTCTCTAGAACTAGATTTGACCAACTGATTGACATGATTGGGTTGCGCTTCTTTCAGGACAAACTGTAAACTGTGACAAAACTTTTCTGTTGCTTATTTCTTTAATTCTGCATACAGCTGTTCATCTGGCAATAGCCACTCTTTATGTTTCTTAACATTAAAGAAAAGCATTATTGCAACATTTATAAAAGACGTTTAGTTGTGTCTGTAAACAACTAGGGAAATGATAGTACATTAGGAGACACTCTTCAATTGACAATATTACGTGTTATCCTTGATGTATCAGTAGGTTTTTCATGTATATGTTATACTTGTTCTTCTAGACATCAACCTACTTGCACGATGTATTGGTAGACATTATCATACTCATTCTTCATCATCTAAGAAATCTCTTAATCTGTGTATGATCTTTCGTGATGATCATCATATGATGTATGACAATGCGTCTTAATTCTTATGTGTCAGCTTGCCATGCTTCTATTAACTTGAGTTTGTATATGACAACATTTGGGGATTTACGATGTCTGTTTCCTTTGTTGTACGTTTGTACAGACCTGGTCTCAGTCAGTATACTTTCAAAAACACTGCAAACTTAAGTCAAAAGTACTTTCAAATCTTATAAAATCAAAGATTGCTTACGCGGTCGCCAAATGGTTTGACCAAGTTTGGTTTTGCAAACACCTGAATCAAGTGTATGTCGCTTTGTTGTACGCAAGTACAGACCTGTCACCGCTGGCTTGATTCTTAAAAATGTTGAATTCAAATGCTTTCTCTAATCAATCGAAGTTTTGAGCATGACTGGATACTAAGGGTATATCTATGTGAGATTCACGGAGCTTTATTCACTCTAATAATAACTGTTAACTTTGAGGTTTGAGTATGTTACATGTTTAAGTGAATTACCGATAATCGTCCTGTTCATGCTTGTCTCCTTGGCTAGTTAACAGTATGTGATAAATTTAAATTTGGATCTCTATACTGATAATCAAATTAACATTTTAAAATTGTTTTGCGAATTTGTCTTTCTAATATGATTCCTAAATACGACATAATTTTATTTCGTCTTGCGTATTATTATTTAAAAAAAAAAAAAAAAAAAAAAAAAAGAGGTTTGAACAGTATGCTCTGTGTGTTATATTTAATTTTAAAAAGTTTATTTAAATTTTATTTTTATCTTATTTTATTTTTGTCACAGATTACTGATTTTGTTTCTGTTTTTAGCGATATTGTTTTAATTTTTAGCGATATTGTTTTAATTTTAGCGATATTGTTTTAATTTTAGCGATATTGCTGATTTCTAGCGATATTGATGCATTTTAGCGATATTGTAATATCGCTGATTCAGATATTTATTTCAGCGATATTGTCTAGCGATATTGCAATATCGCTGAAATTCTAATTTTATATAACCAAATATCTGTCACACTATTCGATACGTTTTCAAAATCATACAAGCGATATTGTGTGCGATATTGAGAGCGATTTTAGCGATATTGTGAATTTCATCGATTTCTCTTTCGGTTTCACTCCAAATCCAAATCAAACCGCTTTTCTGTGTTCGTCTGTGATTATTACATCATCTGGTATGCTCCCATTATATGTTTTTTCGTTTTTATACCAGTTTATGTTCAAAGTGTATGCGGTTACTGTGGGATTCGTATTTTTTAAGTATCTGTTGCAAAATGATGTAAAAACTGTTCTAACATATTCACTATTTATCATACATACTGTTAGCATGTTTTATCTGGTTTAGATCGTTCGTTTTGTGTGAAAATTTTGATTTTTGCCCTTCGCTGATGTCACAGCGATATTGTGGGGCGATATTGCAATATCGCCAAAATTAGGGTTTTGATTTTAGCGATATTGGCCCCAATATCGCTTAAATTGGATTAATTTCCAAACTGTTAAATTTTAGCGATATCATGCCAATTTTTCTAATTTTAGCGATATTGTTCAGCGATATTGTAATATCGCTGAAATTGATTCGCGATATTGTTCAATATCGCTCCTTTTGGATTCATTTCCAATATCGCCGATTTCAATCAGACTTTGTCAATTTTGTCTGATTTAAGCGATATTGAATTCAATATCGCATAAATCAATTTATGCGATATCAGTCTCAATATCGCCTAAATCAGAAAGGGCTTATTGGGCCTGGCCCAAACTTTTGCTGAACTGGTCCAGTTTTCCGGTCTAATTGAATTTGTGGCCTGTTCTCGATCCGATTACTCACTGCTTCTGAGTTTTTTATTGACTTGTTTTGCAGACATGGAAGATTTCGCGCAGTTTGATATCAAGTGTGACGTTCGTCACAATATTACTGCTTTTCTAGACGGATCCAAAGACTCTGCTGAGCCTTTTCGGCCTATGATCGCATTTCTACGAAGGTCACGTATATTTACTGCTATTTCGGCTTCCACGACCATATACAGAGACCATATCGGTCAATTTTGGCGGAATGCTGCCGTGAACAGTGATTTGGACTATACAAGACTGATTTCGACGGTCCACGGACGTCAAATCATTATTTCAGAACAGTTGATTCGTGATGTTCTTCAGTTTGAGGATCATCCCGATATGTTGATCCAGTTCTCGCACGAATTTATTGTGGGTGCAATGGATCGTATGGGATATGCTGGTCCACATTCAGATCAGTATCGCAAGGGAAATCTGACGCGTGTCTGGAGGTGGCTTATGCACATTTTTATCTTGTGCCTCTCCAATCGCAAAGCTGGATACGATGGTGCTAGCTTTCGCACGATCTCTGCAATGCTCGCCCTAATCTACAACAAACCATATAATTATTCGGGCTATATCTTCAGGTCTATGGTTGATAATGCTCAACTAGGGGATAACAGATGGTATATGTATCCCCGCTTTTTACAACTGATCATCAACCATGAGCTTCCGGGATTGGCGACTGATGCCACCCGCATATACAGACAGACTCCGATGTCCAATCGGATATTTGGGGTCATGAGCTCTAATGGAAAGGGGGTTCCAATTCCCCCTGATACGCCTTTGTTCGGTCATATTCTTGACCCGAACTATCAACCACCGGCCAACGACGGATACTTAGATCCGGTGGTTCGTCAATCTGAATTCTCTGATGAAAATCTTGCAGACGTCCCTGTACAAGCTACAGAAGACCCTCTTGCGGGTGTTTATGTAAGTGTCACATCACAAGGTGACTTACATCGATTACATGTCCACGGGGACACATCAGAAGGGTCGTCTGACTCTACGTCTTCTGGTCCTCCTGGTGGCATAACCGAGAGTGACTCTGAGGGTTTGGTCCCGCCTCCTCACGAAGTTGAACGTCTGAGGCGGATCAATCCTCAACGATATTTGAGGATTCAGAGACGTGTCGCTGAAGGGAGGCAGCATATTCCTCTTAAAGATAAAAGAGTGAGACCTGATGCTGAAACAGAGTATGTGCCTCCTCCTCCCAAGAAGTCGAAGATTGCTCGGGAAATTGCTACATCCTCAACGCCACAGGATGCACCGAGGGTAGACATTCCGGTTCAACCACTCCCCTCGGTCATCCAAGAATTGATGAAAAGGCTGGATGCTATGCAACACACTCTGGACTCCCAGGCTGCCGTGATACAAATACAAGATACAAGACTTGCAGCAGTGGAAAAAGAGAATGAGACTCTTAGGTCTAGGGTTGTTCTTTTGGAGTCACAAGTGGTCGTTTCGGGGGAGATAGGTGATAGGGAAAGACCAAATGTAACTCCCCCTGAAACAGAAAATGTAAATGTTGAATCAGGTAATGAAACGGCACCACGTTTAGATTATTTCTCGTTTGAGGAAATACCTGGACAACCAAGACCACTGGCTGTTGACTATTCGGATGCAGATTTGACTTATCTTGCACGAATGGTCAACAGATCTGAGTTTGAAAGGGAGGATACACCAGAAGCAGATTCAGATTGTGAGACTGAAGATGAAGCTTTCAATGAAGATGAATTTTATTATGGTGCTCCCATTGTTGAGTCTGATTCATCCGAAGAAGAAGATGATGAATCAACTGATGACTCAACGGAACCTCAGGCTGAAATGCCTGAATCTCCAAAGGTTACTGAAACCGCTGAAGAAAGAGCGGCTCGTCTGGCTTCCTGGTGGCCACAAGGAAAAGAAAAGATTGCACCTGTCACGTGCAAGTCTTATAAGATTAGGGGAAGATATAAAGGATTAATCAAGAGCTGGAAGGTTCTGGACTCGAGGTTCGCAATCAAGAGAACCGATGGCGTTCAGTATTTCAAGTTCTCATTCAAGAAACTGAGCTCCCTGCCTAAAGGAGAATTAAATAGGATTGCTCAGTTACAGTTGATAAATCCAGACAGAAATACTCGTGCAGACTTCATCCAGAGTACAATTCAAAGAGAAATCCGTACTAAGAGATACAGTTTTATAAAGCCGACGTTGGGTAAACGAATCTATTACAAGAACCGGCTAGATCCTGCTACAAATCAGCCTTTAATCAGAATGCGCTATCCTAAAGCTGATTGTGTAAAGAGGATCGTTCTGGAATCAATTCCCCTAAATTTTCTAAGAAGATTTCACTATTGGGAATTTGACAGCCAGACTGGAGAAGCTGTACTGGTATTTGTACCAGAAAGTGTTGAACCTGAGAAGGCTTCTCTCTATGGGTTGAAAAAGACGCAGTTTAGAGTTTTTGATCCTATGAGCTTGATAAATCTATCAAAGGAGGATATGAGGAAGCTGTTCGACAACAAGATAAGGTATTACAGAGGTAATCCGACGAATGAAAAGCTTGCTCAACAATTCCAAAAAATTGTCGATATCTGCGTCACCCATGGAATCCACGCTGGTGGAAAATTTCCCGCTGGATGGGTTTGAAGACTGAAACCTTTTGAAGACCAAGCTGAAGACACGGGGGAGTTTGTTGGTGCATTTAGTGTGTCTGTCACTTGGTCTAAGTTTCGAGTTGTAATTATTTAGATCAACTACTGTTCATGCGATATTGTCAATATCGCTCAAGCGATATTGCCAATATCGCATAAGCGATATTGTCAATATCGCCTAGTTGCCTAAAATAGATAATTATATAAATTTGTTTAGGGTTTCATTTGTCACACAGTTTTTTGCTATTTTCGGCTTTTGACATCAGATAATCTCTGCAGCCTCTGTGATTTTCGTGATCAAGTAATAGCAATTCATTTATGTGTTAAAGCAATTCTTGTGTTTTGTTTTACATTTGTCTATTAAACATTCAAGCATAATCTATTGAATTCCGCTCTTTAGATTGTGTAATATTGATTCAGTGTGTAAGGTCAGCCCCACTGGGATCCTACATCTTTCATAACATGATCTCTTATGAAATGATACCTGATATCAATGTGCTTAGTCCTTGAATGCATGACAGGATTATTGGTGATGGCAATGGCACTTGTATTATCACAATAGATGGGTGTCTTTGTGAAATGCATTCCATAATCCTTGAGTTGATTCTGCATCCACAAAATTTGAGCACAACAGCTGCCAGCAGAGACATACTCTGCTTCTGCAGTTGATGTTGAAACTGAATTTTGTTTCTTGGATGTCCAGCTGACCAATTTACTACCCAGTAGTTGACAACCACCAGTAGTGCTTTTCCTGTCAATCTTACATCCTGCAAAGTCTGCATCTGAATAACCAATTAGATCAAAACCACAGTCTTTGGGATACCAAAGACCAAGGTTTGAAGTACCTTTTAGGTACCTAAAAATTCGTTTAACATATTGTAAATGACACTCTTTTGGACAGGCTTGATATCTTGCACATAGACATGTGGCAAACATGATATCTGGTCTGCTGGCTGTTAAGTACAATAAGGAACCAATCATACCTCTATATAATGTGACATCAATAGATTTACCATTTGAGTTAGCATCAATTTTGATAGAAGATTGCATAGGATTTCCAATGACTTTACAATCAGCAAAGGCAAATTTCTTTAATAAATCATTTATATATTTGCTTTGACAGATGAAAATCCCATCATCAAGTTGTTTAATTTGCAAACCAAGAAAGAATGTTAATTCTCCCATTAAACTCATTTCATACTTATCAGACATAAGTTTAGAAAAATCTTGACAATGTTTTTCATTTGTTGACCCAAAAATAATATCATCCACATAAATCTGTACAAGAATGATATCACCATCTATCTCTTTTATAAATAGAGTGGTATCAATCTTCCCAACTTTAAATTTGCATTCAGTTAGAAAATTGTGAAGTGTTTCATACCAAGCTCTAGGTGCCTGCTTTAGGCCATATAGAGCTTTGTCTAACTTGTAGACATGATTAGTAAATTTACTGCATTCAAAACCTAGAGGTTGTTTGACGTATACTTCTTCTTGCAACTTTCCATTTAGAAATGCAGACTTCACATCCATCTGAAATACTTTAAAGTTTTTGTAAGCAGCAAATGCCAAGAATATCCTGATAGCTTCCAATCTTGCTATAGGGGCAAATGTTTCACCATAATCCAATCCTTCCTCTTGTCTGAATCCTTGAGCAACCAGTCTAGCTTTGTTTCTGATTACAACCCCATGTTCATCCATCTTATTCCTGAATACCCATCTTGTACCAATAACTGTTTTGTTGTGTGGTACAGGGACCAATGTCCACACTTTGTTTCTTTCAAACTGAGAGAGCTCATCTTGCATAGCTCCTACCCAGCTTGGTTCAACAAGTGCTTCATCAATCTTTGTGGGTTCAATCTCTGACACAAAATTTATGTTGGGAATATTCAAGTTTAAACTGATTATAATATTTATACTGAATATTTTTTATACTGATCTTATGTTAATACTGATCAAGTTGTTTAAACTGACTCAATGTTTATACTGATAATTGAGTTTCTACTAAAGAACTGAGTTTCTACTGAAGACAATGTTTCTACTGATATGAAGTTTATAATGATAGATAGTTTGTACTGTTACACAGTTTCTACTGATTACGTATTTTTGGTAACAGATAAAACTTTACTAAATAGATAGATAGTTTCCTAGTTTAAAGGAAATCTTGTTAGGGACTCTATATTATATAAATAGAGATCCGATAGAGAACAGGTGAGAGTGAGCTTCAAGGTTATAACCCTAATACAATTTTGTGTATTTGTATTATTATTTTTAATAATATTGGAGCTTTTTGATTATTCATCTTTATTGTTTGATCATTGAATTATTCTTATAATTATCAAGTACTATTCCGCAAGTTTCTTGATATTAAATCAAAACTATTAGTAAGGTTAGTTTGAATCGATCCTAACAAGTGGTATCAGAGCCATTGGATCTGTTTTGATATAAGAAAATTTCAAATCAATTCAAGATGACTTCTGAGAATACAGATGGAATTCAGGTTAATAAGATCCCAATGCTCAAACCAACTGAGTATGATATGTGGAAAAATAGGATTAAGCAATACATATTGCTTACTGATTATATGATGTGGGAGGTGATAGAGAATGGGCCAAAATATGGAATTGGAGCAGATGGTGTAAGACAGCCCAGATCTCTTCCAACTACAGATGCTGAAAGAAAAGAAAGAGCAACAGAGATGAAGGCATTAAGTATATTATTAATGTCTATTCCTAATGAATATCAAAGGAGATTTGAGAAGTGTGTAGATGCTAAGGAACTATGGTCAGCTATTGCCAAAAGATTTGGTGGTAATAACAGTACCAAGAAGACACAAAGATCCATTCTCAAACAACAGTTTGAAAATTTTAATTCTGTAAAGACTGAAACTTTAACTCAGACTTTTGATAGATTTTCAAAGCTTGTTGGTGATCTTGAAAATCATAATGTTAAGATTGATAAAGATGACCTTAATAGTAAATTTTTGAGATCTTTAGGTGATGAATGGACTATGTATACAGTGGCATTAAGACAAGGTAATGATCTTGATGAAAAAGAACTTGATGATTTATATAATGATTTGAGATCATTTGAATCAGAGGTTGAAAGCAAAAAGCAATCAGTTGGATATACAAATAATGCTGCATTTATCTCTATGAGAACTACACAAGGTTATCAATCAAATTCATCAGGTATCAATACATCTGGATGCACTTCAAATTCAAACAAAGATAAATCATGTGATCAGGTTTTGGAAGCTTTCTTTGCAAGTCATGTAAGTTCATCATTAACTAATGAGGAACTTGAGCAAGTTAATCCAGATGATCTAGAGGAGATGGATATTAAATGGCAAATGGCCATGTTAACTGTTAGAGCAAAGAGATTCATTCAGAGAACATGAAGAAATAACTTTGCTTACAAGAGAGAAGATGGTGCAGGATTTGACAAGAGCAAAGTAAAATGCTATAATTGTCATAAGATGGGTCACTTTGCAAGGGAATGCAGAAACTCTACAAGATCAGAGGAAAGTGATCCCAGAACTTCTGGACAAAGTGGAGAACAGAGAAGGAACATTCCTATACAAGGGACTTCTAACTCATCAGCTCTTGTATCTCAGGATGGTTTTGGTTTTGACTGGAGTAATCAAGCTGATCAAGAGACTCATAATCATGCTCTAATGGCCATTGCTGAAGAAGAATCATCAACTGAAGTTTCACAAGAGGTACAAAATAAATTATGTTCTACTATATGTAAGAAAACTGTTAAACATTATAGAGATCATAACCTAATGATTTGTGGTGAACTAGAAAAATGGGAAGTCAGAAACAGAAGCACAATTACATCAATTGAAAATTTAGAACAACAAATTAAGGCATATCAGAAGAATGAATCACAATATGTTTATGATATTGAATATGCTAGATGGGAGAGAGACTGCTTAAAAGATAAAGTAGAAGAGTTAACAAAGGAACTAACAACTGTAATTAATGAAAGAGATAGCATAAAACTCAAGGTTAATGACTTAGAAAATGCATCTCAGAATGTTCAGAACTTGATTAAGTCTCAGATACATGACAAACTTAAAACTGGACTAGGTTACAATTATGTTCCTCCACCTTATAACAATAACTACTTTCCTCCTAAGTCTGATATTGATATGAATACCTTAAAGGAGAATGTTTCTATTGATGTTATTAAGGTTGATCCATCTAAAATTACATCAAAGAATGACATTGACTTAAATAGGTTAGAAATTGCTAGCTGGGTATCTGATGATGATGAAGATGAAACTAATAATATAAAATTGGATAATGTCACGGTTTCATCTAAATCATCAAATGATAGTGAAAAGAAAGCAGCTGCAATTAGTAGTGATAAGTTAGCAGAGGGAAAGAGATTGTATAAAGAAAAGACTAACTTAGAACTGAATCAAAAGCTATCAAATCAAATCAAATGAAAATAATTGCAATTACTGTAAGTGTCACACAAATAAACAGAGTAAGAAATTTGTGCCTAGGGGAAATCAAAGAAACTGGAATCAAATGATTTCACATAAATTAGGGCAAAATTTCTCTGTAGTTAAAGAGAAAGCATGGACAGGATTGTATAATCATAACAGGATTGTAAGACCAGCATGGACAGCTTCTAATAGAGTCAATCATATGAACTTTAAATCCCAAAATAACTCTATGAATGCTGTTAGACAGAAGAAATCCAAGGCACATATAGTTAGAACTGCTGCAGTACAAACTAAGGCATCAGTACTAACTAATAAAGCCAACAGTAGAAAGACTTACAATGCAGCATTAACAGTTAATACTGTTAAAAGTGTTAATACTGCTAGATATATTAATACTGTAGACAAAGTTAATACTGCTAGATGTATTAATACTGTTAACACAGTTAATACTGCTAGACATATTAATATTGTTAACACAGTTAATACTGCTAGATATATTAATAATGTTAACACAGTTAATACTGCTAGACATATTAATACTGATAACACAGTTAATACTGAACGACCAAAAAATGCTGCAATAAAGTCTAGCATCTGTTGGGTTTGGAAACCAGTTACTACTGACACATCAAAAGTTTCCAACACCAACAATGCATCAAAATCAATGATCTATAAGAGATTTGATTATATTGATGCATATGGGAATCCTAAAACCACTTTGGTTTGGGTTCCCAAAAGGCATTAACACTACCTATCTACTTGTGCAGGGCAACTCTCAGAAACAACTATGGCATATTGACAGTGGTTGCTCAAGGCATATGACAGGAGATAGAACACAGCTACAGGAATTCAAGAACATCAATGGTGGATATGTAGCTTTTGGAGGAAATCCCAAAGGAGGAAAGATCACGGGCAAAGGAGTAGTAAGCAATGAAAAGATAAGTTTTAAAGACGTTTATTTTGTTGAGCAGTTAAAATACAATTTGCTAAGTGTGAGTCAAATCACAGATAAAAAGAACCCTGTTCTTTTTACAGACACAGAATGCTTTATTCTTTCTGATAAGTTTAAACTTGATGAAACTTTAATTCTTTTAAGAACTCCAAGAAAGGATAATGTATATTGCTGTGACTTAGCAAGTATGAAACCTCAACAAAATTTAAATTGTCTGTTATCTAAAGCTTCAATTACCTTATCTGCATTATGGCATAGAAGGATGTGTCACATGAATTATAAAACTATAAACAAACTTGTTAAACATAATTTGGTTAGAGGATTGCCTGAAAAGGAATATTCATGTGATGATCATTGTGTTGCTTGTCAAAAAGGCAAGCAACACAAAACTTCTTTTAAGTCCAAATTAATCAGTTCTACTTGTTTCCCTGTACAATTTTTACACATGGATCTGTTTGGACCTATTAATATCATGAGTATAGGTAAAAAGTCTTATTGTCTAGTGATTACTGATGATTATAGCAGGTTTAGTTGGGTTTTCTTTCTTAGGATAAAAGATGAGACCAGTGATATAATCAAAGTCTTTATTACTAAGATAGAAACTCAAACAACTAGGCATGTTAAAATCATTAGATGTGATAATGGCACTGAATTTAAAAATCATGAGATGAATAAATTCTGTGCTGAGAAAGGAATTTCAAGACAGTTTAGTGCTCCTAGAACTCCACAACAGAATGGTGTAGCAGAAAGAAAAAAATAGGACACTAATTGAGGCTGCTAGGACTATGTTAGCTGATGCTAAGCTGCCCATGACTTTTTAGGCAGAAGCTATTAGTACTGCTTGCTATGTTCAAAATAGAATTTCCATTGTTAAGTCTCAGAACAAGACACCTTATGAACTTTTCTTTAACAGAAAACCCTTGATTAGTTTTCTTAAACCTTTTGGGTGTCCTTGTACTATCTTAAATTCTAAGGATCATTTAGGCAAGTTTGACAGCAAGGTAGATGAGGGCTTCTTTGTAGGATACTCTACCCAAAGTAAAGCATACAAATTATTTAATCAAAGAAGCAGAATTGTAGAAGAAACTATGAATGTTACCTTTAATGAGCATACTTCTAATATTGAAGGAAAAGGTCCAAATTGGCTTTTTGATATTGATGCCCTAACCAAATCTTTTCAATATCTATATGAGCAAACCCCTGCAGGTACTACTAATCCTGTTTATGCAGATTCTGTTCAGACTTCAACAGAATATGTTGTTCTACCTATGTGGTCACCTGATCCACCTGCAGCAAATACAACATCATCAGAATCTACCACTACAGTACCTGCTTCTGATGATTATGCAACAGATCCTGACATGCCTGATTTAGAAGATACAACAGGATTGGATGACATCAATCTTACAAATCTGGATCCTGCTACTCCCATGACTCCTACATCTCACTATATTTCTCACAGATATCATCCTCTTGAGAATATAATTGGTGAAATAGACTCTGAAATTCAAACTAGACAACAAATCATAAATAATGAAGAAGAAATCAACACTTCTTTGTTTGTCTGCTTTTTGTCTTAGCTGGAACCAAAGAAAGTTATGGATGCATTAAAGGATCCAGGGTGGATTGAAGCAATGCAAGAAGAGTTGCTACAGTTTAAAATTCAGGAGGTCTGGACTTTGGTTAATCTACCCAAAGGCAAGAGAGCTATAGGAACTAAGTGGGTTTTTAGAAACAAGAAGGATGAAAGAGGGATTGCCATAAGAAATAAAGCTAGGTTAGTAGCACAAGGATATACACAGGAAGAAGGTATAGACTATGATGAAGTTTTTGCTCCAGTAGCTAGGATAGAAGCTATCAGACTATTTCTAGCTTATGCCTTTTTCAAAGGATTTACTGTGTATCAAATGGATGTGAAAAGTGCATTTTTGTATGGCACTATAGAAGAGGAGGTTTATGTGTCAGCCTCCAGGTTTTGAGGACCCTAAGCATCCAGACAAGGTGTACAGACTTGATAAAGCTCTATATGGTCTACATCAGGCACCCAGAGCCTGGTATGACACTCTGTCTTTATACTTGTTGAATCATGGATTCAAACGGGGTGCCATAGATAAAACCTTGTTTATCAAAAGAATTAAGGATGATATTCTTCTAGTTCAGATCTATGTAGATGATATCATTTTTGGTTCTACAAGGAATTGTCTATGCAAAGAGTTTGAAGATTTAATGTATCAAAAATTCAAGATGAGTTCTATTGGTGAACTAACTTTCTTTTTGGGTCTGCAAGTACAGCAGAAGTCAGATGGTACTTTTATTCATCAGGGCAAGTATGTAAATGATATCCTTGACAAATTTGGATATCAGGCTGCAAAGATTTCTAGTACTCCAATGGAAACTCATAAACCATTGCATGCTGATCTTGAGGGGGAGGATGTAGATATTCATTTATACAGATCCATGATTGGATCTCTAATGTATCTCACTAGCTCTAGACCTGACATTATGTTTGTTGTGTGTGTTTGTGCTAGATTCCAAGCAAACCCTAAACAATCTCATTTGTTTGCTGTCAAAAGAATCTTTAGATACTTGAAAGGTCAACCCAGTCTGGGTCTCTAGTATCCTAAGAGTTCTGCTTTTGATCTAATTGTATACACAGATAGTGATTATGGAGGAGCAAACTTAGATAGAAAATCTACATCTGGTGGTTGTCAATTCTTGGGAAGTAGGCTGGTGTCTTGGCAATGTAAAAAACAGACCACTGTCTCTACATCTACAGCAGAGGCAGAGTATGTTGCAGCTTCTAGTTGATGTGCTCAAGTTCTCTGGATTCAAAATCAGATGCTTGATTATGGTTTGTCTTTTCTTAATACTCCTATTTTCATTGGCAACAACAGTGCTATCAGTATCATTAACAATCCAGTCAAACACTCCAAAACTAAGCACATAGAGATCAGATATCACTTTATCAGAGATTGTAATGAAAAGAGGTTGATTCATATCCTTAAAGTTCATACTGATCATCAGTTTGCAGATCTGTTCACAAAAGCTTTTGATGTGGGCAGATTTACTTACTTGGTTACCAGTATTGGTATGATGAATCCTTAATCATTCTCTGCTCTAGGCTCAGTTTTACTAATGTGATTGTTACTACTATAGTATCTGTTTGTACTGAAGCTCATAATATTATTACTGTATGTGTTAACTTAAACTGATATGTTTTTGTTAATACTGCATGTTTTAATACTGCTTCTTTTTATGTGTTTATGTTAAAAAAAAAAAAAAAAAAAAAAGCTGCAAGTGTTCTACTTTTCAGTACACGTGTTCAGGGGGAGAAAGTTTATACTGAAAGAACACTTTGTACTGAAAGAGCAATTGTCATTCCTGAGAGGAGTTAGTACTGAGAATAGTTTCTACTGCAGTTCTTATTTATACTGAAAGCACAGTTTATACTGTTGTTCAAAGTTTATACTGAAAACACAGTTTCTACTGCACTTACAGTTTATACTGTTGTTCAAAGTTTATACTGAAAGCACAGTTTCTACTGCACTTAAAGTTTATACTGTTGTTCAAAGTTTATACTGAAAGCATAGTTTCTACTGCACTTAAAATTAATACTGTTCAAGGGTTTCATTAATACTGCGGACATTCTGACATTTTTCAAAGTATACATATACATTCTTCACAGTATAGAAACATAATTCCAACTTTCTACTTTTGTCCAATCACCAAAACCTCTCAATCTTTGAATCTCAAATTAAACCCTAATTCAATTCTTGATCATTATGGCTTCTTCTTCATCTTCTACCTGATTACCGACGGTGGAAAACCACAATCTCGTGGCATTTTTAAAGAAAACCAAAGAAGCAATTGATTTCTACCAAATCATTGATTTCTTGAGAAGTAACCGTATTCATTATGCCCTAACCATAAACCCAACTGTATACCTAAATCATTTAAATGGTTTCTGGTCAAGCGCTGCTATTAGCAATGATGAGGGAGTAAAGAAAATCATCGCAACTGTTGAAGGAAAGACGATATCTGTTACAGAGGATTCAATCCGAAATCATCTAAATCTTGATGATTCTACAGGTATCGAATTTCTTGATGATTCAGTTATTTCTGAAAACATTACATTGATGGGGTATGAAGGAGAAACAAATAAATCCACTTTTTACAAAGCTCTCTTCTCCCCACAATGGAAATTTTTAATTCATACTGTTCAGCAATGTCTGACTTCAAAACGAACATCTTGGGATCAGTTTGAAAGCACCCTTGCTATTGCAATTGTGTGTCTATCCACTAGCAAACTATTTAATTTTTCAAAACTCATTTGAGATGGAATGTTAAGAAATCTTGAACAGCCCATTGCTAAAAAGTTTTTAATGTATCCTAGGTTTGTGCAGACTATTTTAAATAAAGAATTAAATGATTTATCTGCACATCCTGAGATATTCATAGTTCGTTCTCATACTCAAAAATTGTTTGCAAATATGAAGAGAGTGAACTCTGGTTTTTCTAATAAGGTTATAGCATTGTTTCCATTAATGCTTGCTGCACCTACTGCCTCAGCTGAAGAAGCAGAAATCCCATCTGGTTCTCAACCCACAGCTGCTGGCAAGATCAAAATAAAAAAAGGGACCAAATCAGCCAAACCAAAGAAAACAAAACAGTCATCTGATGCTCCTGCTGGTCAGATTTCTAAGACACAAATTGAACAGGAGGTGGTCTATAAGGAGAGGGGTGACCATTCTGGAAGGGCTATCACTATTGACTCTAGCTCATTGGTAGAGCAGGACAGCGATAATATCAATAAGACCCAACCAGAGGCAACTGTACAAGATGAACCTTCTTTGGAGGTTGATCCAAGTACAGGTCCCAGTACTAAGAAAAAAGGGATCACTGATGCTCATGCTAGGCATGAATCAGTTGATAAATCGTCTAATGATTTACCACAAGAGGGTAACACTTCTGAAGGTAATGAAGATAGTATTTTACTAAAGGAATTGATGGATATTTGTACCAAATTAAGTATAGAAGTGGATGAGCAGAGAAAGTTATTGAACTCTCAGGGAAAGGAGATTCAAAGATTGAATGAGTTGGTAGATGACAAGGAGCAAATCAATTGGAAAATCTGCTCAAGGTGTAGAGGTTGATAAATCATTTATAATCATTGATGATATAGAAATGGAAAATGCAGCAAGTGCTATTCCAGTTACTACTGATGGTACTGGTATTAGTACTGAAAGGGAAAAGACAACAGTTAGTACTGATAAGGTTAATACTGCTCCAGTTAGTACTGCAAGTGAAGAAGTTAAAACTGCTCAAGTTAATACTGATGGAATTAGTGCTGCTGAAGTTAGTGCTGCTGTTAATGCTGCAAGAGAAGATTTTGGATTTAATGCTGATGAATATGAAATAGTTGCGCCAAGCTCTACTACTGCATTAGAAGATGAAATTACTGCAGCAGAGGTGTTATTGAAAGTATCAGAGAGTCCCAAAGAAATGGAAAAACCGAAGGAAAAAGGAATAAGCATTAATGAACCATCTTCAAATATTCTTGTTGTTAAAGAAAGTAAGATAAGTGCAAAAGATAAGGGTAAGGGTATTGCTGTTGAAGAACCTAGGCCAATGACCAGAAAAGAACAGATTGAATTTGATGCTAGATTGGAAGAGAAGTTAAGTGCTCAATATATGGCTGAGGTATCTGCTGAAGTAAGAGAGATCAAGTTGGAGAATCTGTTAGCAGAAAGGAGATCAAAACTATCAGCTGATCAATATCATAAGATGAAAGCAAAACCGTTAACCAAGAGACAAGAAAAACAGAACTACATTGCCTTTTTAAAGTCAAGTGGACATCATGTCAGACGGTTAAAAAGTATGCAGTTTGATAGTCTGAAGAGTTTGTATGAAAAAGAAAAGATTAGAATTAATAAAATAGATGATGAAAATAAAGAGCTTGAGGAGAAAGAAAGAATGATAAAGGAGAGAAAATTGAAGGGAATGAATGAACCCAAACCTGAAGTAATTAAAACATTTGAAAGAAGGAAGAGAAGTGTAAAGAGAGTAGATGACAAAGGTGAAAGGAAGAAGGCAAGGGTGGGAGAAAGTGTTGAAGTAAAAAAGGATGAGAAAAGGATAGAAGCTGAAATAGAAAAGACAGATGTGCATACTGATGTGCCAGCTACAGAGGAGAAAGAAAAGGAGAAGGTGCAAGAAATAGTAGTAGCATCTGAGGTTTTATCTCCTACACCTTTGAAGACAGAATACAGTATTGTAAACTAGTATCAAATTATGGAAGCTGACTTCAGGCATACATATTTGGTTATAAGAGCTGGGGATGTGAGAGAAAAGCACAGATCATTTTATTCTATGGTGAAATTGTTTAATAGAAAAGAGCTGGATCAGATGTGGAGAATTGCAAGAACTAAATATGCTGATCAAAAGGAATATGATGACAACAAGTAGCTTTATAACTACATGAAGCAGCTGTATGAACCTGACAGGATGATGGCACTATTCAATAAACCATTTTCACCAGTTATTTTATGGGTTTATTGTGAAACTTCAGGAGTTCATCATACAGCTCAGTAAGATGGAAGTTTGGGATTTTTCTTTGTTGGAAAAAGATATCCCTGGAATAAAAGTATTCTTGAAAGTATGCTGAGGATCAGAGTGCAAAATTGTAGAAAGATATATGTTGGAGGTCTTGTTGAAGAAATAAAGTCTTATTTGAATAGTTAGAAACTTAGTACTGATTGAAGTACAGTATTAGTTTAGGGGGAGATTGTTGGGAATATTCAAGTTTAAACTGATTGTAATATTTATACTGAATATTATTTATACTGATCTTATGTTAATACTGATCAAGTTGTTTAAACTGACTCAATGTTTATACTGATAATTGAGTTTCTACTGAAGAACTGAGTTTCTACTGAAGAACTGAGTTTCTACTGAAGACAATGTTTCTACTGATATGAAGTTTATACTGATAGATAGTTTGTACTGTTACACAGTTTCTACTGATTACGTATTTTTGGTAACAGATAAAACTTTACTAAATAGATAGATAGTTTCCTAGTTTAAAGGAAATCTTGTTAAGGACTCTATATTATATAAATAGAGATCCGATAGAGAACAGGTGAGAGTGAGCTTCAAGGTTATAACCCTAATACAGTTTTATGTATTTGTATTATTATTTTTAATAATATTGGAGCTTTTTGATTATTCATCTTTATTGTTTGATCATTGAATTATTCTTATAATTATTAAGTACTATTCCGCAAGTTTCTTGATATTAAATCAAAACTATTAGTAAGGTTAGTTTGAATCGATCCTAACAATTTACATGCATACAAAAGTTGCTTGTAGCTTGTCTTCTTGTCCTAACACCAGCACTTGGATCACCATAACATGCTCAATGGGATGTGCCTTTGTCCATTTCTTAGCATATACAGGTGGTTCAGATGCTCTACTATCCTTATGATGACTAGTGGAATCAGCATTGCTGATTGTAGCAGCCTGTACTGGTTGATCTTGCATCGACACATCCTCTATATTCTCTAAGCTGCCTTCACTAGCTGTATCACAGTTTGAAGTGTCATCTTCTGATTCTTCAAGTGAGTTATTTACAGGTTCAATGTTTAGTACAACTTTCAGTGTTGGAGTACTGGAAGATGTAATTGACCTATCTTCACTGGACTTAGGGGATTCCATATGCTGATCAGTTTGATCATCATCTGGAGTTTCTGAGTTTGCTGATTCTTCAAAATCCAATGGTGAATCCTCATTATCTGAGGGAAGAGATGATGCAGATAATGTATTCTCATCAAATGTGACATGAATAGATTCCTCCATGCATCCTCTTTTCTTGTTGAATACTCTGTATGCTTTTGACAAAGTAGAATAACCAAGGAATATACCATCATCAGCTTTTGCATCAAACTTTCCAAGTTGATCTCTTATGTTCAGAATGAAACATGGACTTCCAAAAACATGAAAGAAGCTGATATTTGGTTTTCTCCCTTTCAACACTTCATAGGCAGTCTTTTGATGCCTTTTTACAATCAAAGACCTGTTTTGAGTGAAACATGCAGTGTTTACAGCTTCAGCCCAAAAATGACCTTTTAGTCCTGATTCAGCAATCATTGATCTTGCAGCTTCAATAAGTGTTCTATTTCTTCTTTCTGCAACACCATTTTGTTGTGGTGTTCTCACAGCAGAGAAGTTTTGTGAAATTCCTTTGTCAGCACAGAAAGATTCCAACACATGGTTTCTGAATTCTGTACCATGATCACTTCTGATCTGCTTCACTTGTTGTCCATTTAGAAGCTCCATCTTCTTAACAAAGTTGATGATTTCTTCTGCTGCTTCACCCTTCTGCCTTAGAAAGAATACCCAAGTATATCTTGAATACTCATCAACTATAACTAGAGTATACTTCTTTCCACCCAAGCTTGAAGTGCTTACTGGACCAAACAGATCCATGTGAAGCATGTCAAGTGGTTGCATAATGGATGAGACTTGTTTTGACTTAAATGAAGCTCTGTGTTGCTTGCCTTTTTCACAACCTGGACATAGTATGTCCTTGACATATGTCATGCTGGGTAATCCTGACACTAATCCTCTGCTGGCTAGCTTATGGATATCTTTGAAATTAAGGTGTGAGAGCCTCTTGTGCCATAACCATTTAAGGTTGTCTGCTGACTTGGAGTAGAAACATGTGTCACTGTTGATGCATCTTAGAGTGTCTGTCAGTTGATCTAGTCTGTACTATGTCTGTAAATGAAATAGACTTAGTGAAAATTACATTTTCTGTGTACTGCGACACAAGGCTTGTGTCGCATTAGTTGTAGTTGCGACACAGTGCCTGTGTCGCATTAGTGATCTCTGCGACACAAGTCTTGTGTCGCAGAACGGCCAGTTTGTTTAGTATAAATATCAAAGTTAGAGATATTTAGGGTAAGACATTTTGCACTCACTTTATTCTCTGTATTTTGGCTGCTACACTCACTTTGAGAGAATATTTTGGGGATTGAGTAATATAAAGTTTTATCTCATTTGTTTATCATTTTGTCCAAACTTTATATCATTTTGCTTGTGTTCTTGTCTTCTTCTCCTCTTGATTTGATTAAAAGATCACCCATTGGGATCCACAATTGGTATCAGAGCCATAATCTTCGATTGTTAGTGGTATCAAATCATTTGGTTAAGCTTTTTAATACTTTTTTGATCATTTGACATTTTCTTGGTGTTTGATCTTCTTTATTGGTATTTTAGAGCTGCATTTTGGTGTTTTTGAACCTAAAAATCTCTACTTTTACGCTTTTTTGATAAAAAACATTTAGGGTTCGAAAATATGTGTTTTTGAGGTTTGTTCGTACTGACAGCGCCGTGTTTGCGACATAGTGTGCGACATAATATTGTGTCGCTATAGGGTTTCAGCGACCTTAATTCTGCGACATAGTGTTGCGACATAAGGTTTCAGCGACCTTAATCCTACGACATAGCACTGCGACATAAACACTGTGTCGCTGTCTGTTCAGTTGCGACATAATCATTGTGTCGCTTCTAGTCTTCTTGCGACATAACCTCTGCGACATATCATTTGTGTCGCATTTTTCAGTTTTTCAAAATTTTTGAAAAGTCTCTCGAGCCCATTACCATGTCTGCTTCTACATCAACATCACTTCAACAGGTTGGGGCAATGCTAAAGCATTCTAGTGAGGTGGGCTCTACAAACAAACCACCGATGTACACTACGGGTATGAACTACTTAGACTGGCGTCAACGGTTTGAAGCGTTTGTATCTTTCAACGATGCTGAGATGCTGATCTATCTTGAGGAACGATATGAACGCCCTGTTCGAACCGGTATATTTAATGGACCTATTCCTGAAAAGTCCATTAAATCAATGACTCCTGAAGAACGTAAGGCTTTCGATACTGAACGAAAAACATATTCTGCGATTACTATGGCCTTACCTCAATAGATATTGAGACAACTACGCCATCACAAGACCGCTTATGATCTATGGAAGGGGTTCGAAAAGAAATGTGGTGGTAGTGACCAGTACAAGCGAAACAAACTGGATCTCGTTAAGAAACAGTTTGAGGTCTTTGACATGTTACCTACTGAGTCTCTGGAAGATATGTGTAGTCGATATTCTCAGCTCGTAAGTGAATTGGTTGAGGGAGGAGTAAATCTTGACAAAACTGATGTAAACAAGAAGCTTCTGGGTTCATTACCAAAGAAATGGAATACACGAGTGCTACTAATGGAAAAAGACGAGGATATAATGGATATGGAGCTTGATGATCTAATTGGACAGATTGCTGCTGACCTCCTGGACATGCAGAAGAAGGAGACAAAGGCTACTGCACATATTCAGAATCCCATGTTATATGGTGTGGATGTTCCTGCTGCAGCGACTCAAGCTGCTGGGGTTGCATTCTTCTCTGGGGGTTCTGGTGCTCCTAATTTATCTGGTGGTTTTGGATATACTACCACTAACTCTGCTAGTGGGGGGGTACTTACTCCAATCTTAAAGGAGCATCTCCTGCAGTTGCTGAGGAACATGCAGCTGTATTCACCGCTTTCTTGTCAGCGTATGATGACTTCCTATCCAACAAGAACAACACTGTGAATATGACTGAAGAAGATTTCAGTCAAATTGATCAAGAAGAGCTTGAAAGAATGGACTTGAAGTGGAGCATGGCTATGCTCACAAGACGTGTCAAGAATTTCTTGAAGAAGACTGGGAGGAAGAACGTCACTGATCCGGAAGAGAAGGGTCTTGGATTCAATAAGAGCAAGGTAAAATGCTACTAGTGTCACAACTATGGACACTTTGCTCGTGAATGTGACAGAAAGAAGAATCCACCTTCCGGTTTGTCCAAGCCCTCTCAGTCCACCTCATCTGAGAAGACCAGATCTGATGAAAAAGCGATGGTTTCCGCTGCGCTACTGCTTTCCAACAATGCTTGGGAATGGTCTGACCCAGATGAAGATGATACAGAACGGGCACTAATGGCTGAAGTGCATGAGGTACATGATGAACCCTTATCTTGTGTATCATGCATTAAATTAACTAACCAGTTAAATAGGTATAGAGAGGATACCACACGCCTTAACACTGTCATAGAAAATTTAACTGAAACAAATAATATGTTACGGGACAGTGATAAGGCCAGTGGTCAAAAGTTAAAAGCTGTTTTGGAAGAGAAAAAGGAACTAAAAGCTAAAATTTTTAAACAACAAGATGAAATTGGTAGCTATGTGGATATGCTATCATCTGTTAAAAGGGAACTAGTTGAATCTCAAGCTGAAGTTCTAAATTTGAAGAAAAAGCTTTCAAACTTTTCCACATCCTCTCTAGTCTTTGATGAAATCCTACAGGCACAGAGGACTGATACTAAGAGTAAGGCTGGACTTGGTTTCCACCAAGTCCCCCTTCCTAAGGATTATCTTCCTATGCCTGTTAGGGATAATGTAAATGATATGATGCCTATCTTCACCAAGATAGATGTTAAACCTATCAAACCTGCTGTTAGATTCAATATAAGTAAGCCTGAGCTAGTTAAGGCTGAAAATGTCATCATTGCATGCGAACAACCTGAAACTAGTAAGTCCGAGCCTATTAGGACTAATACTAGTGAGTCTGACACAATTAAGACTCAAAAGGTTGAGAAAGTTAAGATTGTTAAGGATAAGATTCCTCAGACTGAGCCTATTAAGTCTGAGAATATTGTTGAGCCTAAGAAAGGAAAGGCTCTTTATGTGCTTCCTCGTATCGTTGAAGAGGAAATTGAGATTGAGGACATAACTGATCAAGAGTTTCGACCAGTTAAGAAAATTGTGAAGCCTGAAAATCATATTATTACAATTGAAAGAAATGAACAGGCTATAACTAAAAGAATCGGAAAAGTCACAGCTGAGCCTCAAAAGAAGATTGTTTCTAAAACGATTAAATTAAATAAATCTTCTAAAATTTCAACTAAAGCATCTGCTGCTGTTGAATGCTCATACAAGTGTGATTGTTCAACACATGCTTCTTTTGGTCGAGCTCATCGGTTTGTTCCTAAATCTCAATCTTGTTTTGAGCAACGATCTTGCTTCTACTGCAAGAAGCAAGGTCATTTGATAAATAATTGTCATGTGCTTGCAAAGAAACAGTTTGGGACACAGGTTTCTCAAGTTTCAAAACTTAAAAAACTTTCAAAGAAGCCTATTTCAATGAAATGCTCTAAGACTACTATCCCAGCTGTTAAGGTCAACAAAGTTGAGCAAAATACTTTGCAAAACTTAAAGCCCAAAGTTGTTGACCTGCAAGCATCCAAACCAAAACAAGTTTGGAAGATTAAAGAATCTTGCAAAGATTCTAAATCTAACAATACCTCATCAGTCAAACATTCTAAACTTTTTGAAAACAAAGTTTTGACTGATGTGGTCATTGTTGATGATGTTACTGGAGTACCCAAGACTATAAAGGCTTGGGTCTCCATTTCTAACTAATTTACCTTGTTTGTGGTGCCGCAGCAACCTAAATCTGTAAAAAATAGTAAATGGTATATCGACAGCGGTTGTTCTCGGCACATGACCGGTGATGTTTCTCTTTTATCTGAAGTTCATGCTTTCAATGGAGGTTATGTGGCCTTCGCTGGTGATAAAGGGGGAGTTATTTCTGGTCAAGGTACGCTTACCAATGGAATGGTAAGCTTTGAGAAGGTAAATTTTGTGGAGCAATTACAACACAATCTCCTCAGTGTCTCTCAAGTGTGCGATAAAAGGTACACTACTACTTTTACAAACACTGAATGTTGTATATTGAAGCCGGGATTTGTGATCCCTGAAGAATGGGTGCTACTGAGGGCACCTCGGGAGCGAGACACGTATATTCTGGACATAAGTACTGTGGAAACTACACAGCTCACTTGTCTTCTTTCTAAAGCTCCTGAGAAGGAATCGTTATTATGGCACAGGCGTATGGGACACTTGCACTTTCGCAAGATGAACTACCTGATCAAGAATGATCTAGTGCGAGGTGTCCCTAAGCAATCCTTTGGACTGAATGATCATTGCGTCCCTTGTCAGAAAGGAAAGCAACACAAAAAGTCTCACAGACCGAAGCTGGCCAATTCAACTGAGAAGCCCTTGGAGCTGCTTCACATGGATCTATTCGGGCCAGTCAGAAAGAAGAGTTTGGGAGGTACTTCTTATTGCTTAGTTGTGACAGATGATTATTCGCGTTTTTCTTGGGTTTATTTTCTGAAGACCAAGGATGAAGTGCCTGAGATCCTCATTTATCTATTCGATAAACTGCAAAATCTTTGTGACTTGAGAATCAAGAAAATTAAGAGTGATAACGGTACGGAGTTTAAAAACTCGATTATGGAACTGTACTGCTTGAGTAATGGTATTGAACACCAATTCAGTGCCGCAAGGACTCCACAGCAGAATGGGGTTGCAGAACGTAAGAATAGAACCTTGATTGAAGCTGCACGTACAATGTTATCGGACTCTAAGCTTCCAATCACATTTTGGGCTGAAGCGGTGAATATGGCCTGCGATGTTCTGAATCGAGTGTTAATGGTTAAGAAAAAGAACAAGACATCCTATGAATTGTTCAACAACAGAAAGCCTAATCTACAGTTTCTTGAACCATTTGGCTGCCTATGCACCATTATGCACACCAAGGAACGAATTGCTAAGTTTGGTGAGAAATCCTGTGAAGGTGTTTTTCTAGGATTCTCTAATAACTCACCCAACAAACGTGTGTATAACTTAGTGACCAAGCGTGTGGAAGAACATTTTGAAGTCATCTTTTTCCATTACACTGACAACCCTCAGGGGAAGGGACCCGAATATTTGTTTGATTATCAAACACTGTTTGATTCTTTCAATATTCCTGAGGAAAATGAAGAAGAGGATATAGTGACACTACTTCATGGGCTGGACATCGCTTCTGAAACACCACCCATCTCTGTTCCTCCACCACCTACAGCAACACCAACAACTGCTCCTGCTGCTACTTGTGAGACTCCACCTCCACTCGTTACTGAGAATGTTCCTGATCCTACAAATGATGAGGAACAAACGTTTGAGGATTCTGTTCAATCACCCGTATCTGAATTTGAACCATTACCTGCATCTGACCTTGAAGATTTACCTGCACTTCAACTCGAACTTGAAGCTGACTCTACAAACCTTGATTATATCATTGCTCCGGCTGCAATTCCGAGTTCTCGGATCAATGTGTCACATCCAGTTGATGCCATTCTTGGTGATTTAAAGAAAGGTGTTTTAACGAGACGACAGATTGCTGCTGCTGAACAATCTGTGTTGACGTCGTCTCCTGTTACCGACACTGATTCTGTTTGTCTTGCTTCGGAAATTGAAGAATAATTTCTCTCACAAGTAGAACCGAAGAAGACAGCTGATGCGTTGAAGGATCCATACTGGGTTGAGGCTATGCAGGAAGAGCTTCAACAATTCAAAAAGCTGCAAGTATGGACTTTGGTGCCTTTACCCAAGGGTGTTCATCCAATTGGCACTCGTTGGGTATATCGTGTCAAGAAATATGGTCGGGGCGTGGTAATTCGCAACAAAGCACGTCTAGTGGTCCAGGGCTTTACTCAGATTGAAGGTTTGGACTACGATGAAGTATTTGCGCCGGTTGCTCGTTTGGAATCCATCCGCATTTTCCTGGCGTATGCTTCATTCAAAGGATTTCGGGTTTACCAGCTTGACGTTAAGAGTGCATTTCTATATGGTCAAGTGGTTGAAGAGGTCTATGTCAAACAGCCGCCTGGTTTTGAAGACTCTGTTCATCCGAACTACGTCTGCAAGCTGGACAAGGCATTGTATGGTCTTCATCAAGCTTCTAGAGCTTGGTATGAGCGGCTTGCGACTCATCTTCTGAAGAATGGTTTTGTACGAGGAACGATCCACAGTACTCTCTTCATCAAGCATGCAGGGGAGGACTTGTTGTTAGTACAGGTTTATGTGGATGACATCATCTTTGGTTCCACCAAGGATGAACTGTGTCACGACTTCGAGCGGATTATGAAGTCAGAATTTGAAATGAGTGCAATGGGGGAGCTGAACTTTTTCTTGGGCGTACAAGTCGAACAATCTGCTAAAGGGATTTACATTCAGCAGTCCAAGTACGTCAATGATAAGCTTACGCGGTATAACTTGACTGACTGTAAATCCTATGGGACGCCTTTAGAGCTGAATCATCACCTTGGTCCAGCGGAAGATGAAGAGGAATGTCCGGAAAAAGATTACCGATCTATGATTGGTTCTCTGATGTATCTCACTGAATCGCGTACGGACATTGTCTTTGCAGTCTCTCTCTGTTCCAGGTATCAGGCTAAACTGAAGGTGTCTCACATGAAGGCAGTTACGCGAATCTTCGGTTATCTCAAATGTAGACCAACTCTTGGTCTCTGGTATTCTAATGAGAAAACCTTCGCGCTCACTGCTTACTCGGACTCGGATTATGGGGGATGCAATATGGATAAGAAGTCCACTTCTGGTGGATGTCAGTTTCTTGGACCTCGGCTCGTATCATGGCAGTGCAAAAAGCAAACGACTGTTTCTACCTCAACCGCAGAGGCTGAATACATTGCTGCTGCCAGTTGATGCTCCCAGGTTCTTTGGATACAACACCAGGTGCGCGATTACGGTTTCCTTTTAACTATGACTCCTATTCATATAGATAATACTGCTGCTATATGTATTACACGTAATCCTGTCCAACACTCTAAGACCAAACACATAGAAATTAGGTTTCATTTCATTCGTGATTGTTATGAAAAACACCTAATTGATCTGGTCCAAATAGATACCCTTAAGCAGAATGCCGACCTGTTCACCAAAGCCTTTTCCCGTGCTCGTTTCGATGAGCTAGTCAACATGATAGGGTTACGTTTCTTTCCCATTCAAAAGTAATATTTGTGACCTTAGTCTGTTATGTTCTTATTATTATTATTTGTTAAAAAAAAGGGGGGGGGGTAATGCAATAGCCACTCTTTGTGTTTCCTAGCATTAAAGAAAAACAACGTTGCAACATTTGCGAAAGACGTTTAGTTGTGTCTATAAACAACTAGGGATATGATAGTACATTAGGAGACACCCCTCAAACGTCAATCTTAAGTTTTATCCTTGATGTATCAGTAGGTTTATCTCGTATATGTTAAACATGTCCTTACAATCAGCTGTATCACTGCACGATGTGTTGGTAGACATTCTCATACTCTTCTTTGAGCAACTAAGAAATCCTTTAATCTGTGTTTATTCATTTGTGATGCCCAGCATCTGATGTATGACAATGTGTCTTAATTCCTATGTATCGGCTTGCCATGCTTTTATTAACCTGAGCTTGTATCTGACAACATTTGGGGATTTATGCTTTCTGTTTCCTTTGTTGTACACCCGTAAAGACATGGTCTCAGTCAGTATACTTTCAAACAGTAAGCAAACAAAAGTCAATGTACTTTATTGTCTTATAAAATCAAAGACACCTTACAAGGTCGCCAAAAGGTTTGACCAAGTCTGGTTTTTGCTTAAACCTGAATCAAGATTAAGTCGCTTTGTTGTATGTATGTACAGACCTGTCACCGCTGGCTTGATTCTTAAAAATGTTGAATTCAAATGCTTTCTCTAACTAATCAAAGCTTTGGGCATGTCTTGATACTAGGAGTATATCTATGTGGGAGTCACAGAGATTTATTCACTCTAATAATAACTGCTAAGCTTGAAGTTGAGTGTGTTATATGCTTAAGTGGACAAACAATACCGATAATCCTCTTGTTACAGATTGCTTCTCAGGCTTGTCTACTTTGCTTGATAAATTTAAATTTGGACACCTATACTGATAATCGAATTAAAAATTTGATATTGTCTTGCGAATATGTCTTTCTAATATGATCCCTAAATCAACACTTTTCAAAGCGTTTTCTTTGATGATTATTTATTATTCTGATATTTGCTTTATGTACCTTGTTCGCTAAGTGTCACAAATACAAAAATCTACAGAAAACGTGAACCCTTGATTGACTTCTGCGACACAAGGCTTGTGTCGCTTATTCGTGTTGACTATCCTGCGACACAAGACTTGTGTCGCATACTTTGTGGTCCAGCGACACAACCATTGTGTGGCACTATTATGTCGCCTATTTGTACTGACCAGTCAGCGACACAACGCTTGTGTCGCAGACTGTGTCGCTGCCTTATGTCGGGGGTATAAATACCCTCGTGTCGCTGTAATTAGTTTCTAATTACCAGCGACACAACAATTTTCTGCGACACAAGCATCCCGACGTCATTCTCGATTGTTCTGTGATTTCTGTGTGTTTGTCGTTCGATTCAAAGCCTGTTTCGTGTTCTCCCTATCATTCCGCACTCATAGGTACAACTTTTATCCATTTTCATTGCGTATAAATTCCTGCATTTAAGTTTGAACTTTCGGTTTTTAGGGCTTTCTTTGTTTTGCAAAATTATGTTTCTTAAACTGATTAAATGCTTGAAATTGATGTTTCATAGTGTTCCTATGATGATAACAACGGTTTTGAACCGATTGAAACTCAATTACCCCAACTGTTGTTCAACAGAAAATCTGGGTTTCATCGTGTTCTTCATTGCGACACAAGGCTTGTGTCGCAGACTGTGTCCTTATGACGCTGCTTCTTTCTGCGACACAATTCTTGTGTCGCTGTCTTATGACGCTGCTCATGTCTGTGACACAATTATTGTGTCGCCGCCTTATGACGCTAGATTCTATGCGACACAACTGCTATGTCGCCATACTATTTGTGCGACACAACCATTATGTCGCTGATTAATCATTAAATTGATTTAATTGCAAAACTGCGACATAACTCGTTATGTCGCTCCTAAATCCTACGACACAAGGCTTGTGTCGCAAGACATTTTTAATTCAAAAATGTCAATGTTATTTGTTGAAACTAATGGCTTTCAAGTTTATCATCTTATTACAGATATGGCTCACGTTAATGCTTTCTTCTGGGAACCGAGACATAATGTCACGGCCTTCCTAGATGACGAAAAGGAATCAGCGGCGCCTTACCGTCCGATGATTGCCTTTCTTCGAAGATCCCGCATATACCCACTGCGATCACTGCTACCACCAACATATATCGGGATCAGGTCTCCGAATTTTGGGTAAATGCTGCTGTCAATTAAGACCTAGAGTTCACGCGGATCATCTCTCGGGTTATCGATCGCGAAATTATTATCTCCGAGCAAACCATTCGCGATTTCTTTCAATTTCCGGATGATTCTGAGATGCCCGTGGCCTTCTCACACGTGTTTATTGCCGGGGGAATGGGTCGCCTCGGCTACCCAACTATTCCTCGTGATCAATATCGCAAGGCCTATCTCACTAAGGTCTGGCGATATTTGATGCACATTATGATCGTTTGCCTCTCTGGCAGGAAAGCAGGTTTTGATGGGATGAGTTTATCTACTGCATCCGCTATGCTGGCACTAGTCTACAATAAGCCCTACAACTTCTCGGGGTATATTTTTCGGATTATGGTAGATAATGCACAGGCTGGGAAGGGACAGTGGGCTTTGTACCCACGTTTTGTCCAATTATTGATCAATCATTTACTCCCGGGTTTACTGGTGGCCCCACAACACCAATTTCGCCCAACACCGATGAATACCCGAATTTTCGTGGTATCCGGTCAATATGCTAAGGGCGCACCGGTCCCGCCTGATGTGCCACTTTTTGGCCATATTGTTGATGAGGCCTATGTGCCTCCGGAGGGTGACGAATTCGCCGAACCGACTCCTATTCCTAGGCCACTGTCACCTCCACCACAGGCACCGATTCAACAACAACAACAACAACAACAGATTCAACAACAACAACCACAACAACAGTCTCACAACAACAACAACAAAATCCCGATCCTCATTTGAAGATATTAGCGGATATTGATGAGATCTGTCCCTCTCTTCCCAGGTCGACAGGCAAAAGGCCACGTGAGGATGTCACTTACATTGTCTCAGACGACATTCCTACATCCAGTCGACCGCGCACTTCTTCAACTGCTAGGCCTTCGGAGGTTCAGACTCCCGTGCATCCTCATCCTGATATTATAAAGCAACTTTTGGATCGGATGGAGGAGATGCAAAAGACTGTGCACGATCAAGCCAATCTCATTCAGTCACAAGCCGCCCTAATTGAAGCTCAAACGTCTAGAGTCACACAATTTGATGATAGGTTTAGGGAGTTTGAGACCCGGTCTATTGGTCCGGGGGAGTCTTGTCACACCCCGATAAAATCGTTTAACGAGTAATAAGTGCGGAAGCTCAGGGGCGTGACGAGAACGATCAAAAAGCGTATGATTATCGCAAACATATACTTAGAATGCCATAAATAGTTTAAATAACACGGTTACATGCTCATCGTGTTTACAAAACAATAGATGTTTAGCAAATCAATACGATCAACATTTTAATCACCAATCATAATTTCAATATTTATCAAAAGGATGGCATCCTATTCATCGTGGTGAGCAAGGGTCCCAAAAGTATGCATGCATGATCTTACATCGCTGCTAATTCCCTGAAAAACATAGTTAAAAGGATCAACAAAATTGTTGAGTGAAATTCACAGGTTTAAGGTATCGTCAATCAAACCAAAAGTTTAGTAAGCGTCTCACAAGTTGTTTGTGCCATCCATGGCAAATAGTACGATGATATACTGTTTAAAACAATAAATAGCTGACTGTGATCCCCCGAAGGTTAGCTAGACCTCTCGAGTTAAAGTGACGACACCTAGGCCTATAACCAAACCACGACTTTAATTGTTTGTGCCTGGGACAATAAAATATACGCTCCTCGTCTCGACATACAGTCGGCAGTTAGCATGACTAACAAAAGTGGGAGGGATGTCATCCCAATAGTACTATTCGCATATTCGGTGGCTAGCGTCATCTAGCTAATGGTTACAGTTTGTAGTCATGAGGACTTCTATGCACTACAACTAGTTTAACATAGGTTCGCACAAGGATTCGTTGTCAGGTTTTCAATCATCGCATGAAATCAGTTTGTATGTAAACAGTACATATGTTTTTCACCCCAAATTTATAAAGCAGTAAAAAGCAGTAAAATAGGGGCTGTGAACTCAACTTGTGAGCTTATGTAAGTGCTAGCAAGTACTAAGTGTGTTTGCCCGGAAAGCCTCCTAGCGCCCTAAACGCATGAGGTCGTTTGTGTAAGTAGATAGCTAACCGCATATCTAGATTTGTAATAGTAGGTGGCTACCCGCACACCTAGGTTGATATAAGTAGATAGCTACCCGCATATCTATGCCAGTTGCTCACTCAATCAGTAATGTGGGAAATGTGTTTCGTTTTCGAAAAGCATACGATCCGTTGGTGATAGTTTTGTGTATATATATGTATGTTTCTTGAAAACATCGTTGTTTTTGTCGATCGAAGTGTGGGTTAAGTAAATTCTACTTTCACATTAGGTTTGGTTTGTAAGACTCGTTTCCTGGAATTTAAATCGGTTTCGTTGTTGATTTTCCCTCCAAAATTGTTCCGAAAATGTCGCGAGGAAAACAAAAGTTTTCTTAGATTAAAATCACTCGAAAATAAGTTTAAATTTAAATTTCGGTCTTTTTTTTTTTTTTTTTTTTTTTTTTTTTTTTTTTTTTTCTGAAATAGGTCTTACCCGTCCGGGTGAAGCTCACCCGTCCGGGTAAGCTCACGCGTCCGTGTTAGATATTGTTCGTCCGTGTAATTTCGAACAGAAAGTTAGGTCTGGAGATCCACCCGTCCGGGTGAAGTTTCACCCGTCCGGGTAAGGCCAAAATTTGGCTTCACGCGTCCGGGTGAAAATGTTCACGCGTCCGCGTGAAGGCCAAATCCGGCCAGACCCTGTTTTTCACAAAATGACTTCAAACACGACTTTTAACCTTTGAAACCCATTTTTTTTGGCACTTTAACCATATGTAATATGTTCCCTATCCCAAATGTGACATTTTTAACAAGATTCCACAACATCTCTTAATACATAACAATCACAAGTCAAACATGTTAGTTACTTTTCTTATTGAAATCTTGTTCTTGATCAATTTAAGCACATTTCTAATTGTTTTAACATACATTTAGTTGGTTAAAACATAAGAGTGAACACCTAACATCAATACACTTGAATAAGTGGGAAATGACAAGATCAAAAGGAGGAGTTTCCTTACAATGATATTAGGATGAAATGGAAAGAAAAGAAGAGTATGAACTTGAATCTTCAACCCAAAAGCTCTTTTTTTAAATACCCAAAATGAACTAGCTTCCCTTAGATGCTTGGATTAGAGTTTAAATGGTGATGAGAATGATGTAAAATGGTGGTGGTTATGGTGGTTCCATGGTGGTCTTGTGGTGGTTGTATGGTGGTGGGGGTGGTAGTTCTTGAAGAAGGATGAAGAAGGAGGTGAAAGTTGAGAGAGTTTGAGAGAGTAAAGAGTGCAGAAATGAATTGTGTGTGTACGTATGCTTCCTCAATTCCTTTCCTAATTATGAAGCAAGTTGGCAAGTTGCATAATCATCATGATTATTGATAGAGTGTGTAAGTAGGCAAGTAGAGAGGAGAAAAAGGAAAGGTGGAGAGGCATGCTACGTAGACAAAGAAAGGAAAGATTTCTGCACACATTAGTTTCTTTGACATGCTTAGTTAGTAGGTGGATTTAATTTCAAAGTTGAGCTAAGTGTCTTCTTGCTTGTGTAGTGCAATATTAAGCAAGCAAGTAGGAAGGTGAAATAAGAGAGGAGAAATCTGCATTTCCATAGGCTTTGTCATGCTTGTTACTAGGTTGATTTAATTTAAGCAAGGAGGTAAGTAGGAGGAAATAAGATGACATGCTTGCTAGTGTGCTTGAATTAGTTTAAGCTAGCTAGCAAGTTGCTTAATTAATTTTGAGCTAGGTGTTAGGAAGCTTGTGATTTATTTGAGCTAGTTGCCTAGTCGCTTGATTTAGTTTGAGTTAGTTGTCTTGATGCTTATGATATTTAGATGTCAAGCAAGTAAGTAAGTAAGCACGCAAGTAGGTTGGAACATGTTTAGCAAGTTCTATAACAATGCGTTAAATTTAGTAAATCTCATATTACCTTTCTTCGTTGGTTTAACTTAAATCGTCCAAACTTGATTCTTAAGTCTCATGAGATAAACGGCTTCAAGCCTTAACGTAGGGGTATAGGTAAATAACTACTATTGAATAGCTTTACGTTATTTTAGAAATCTTATCACCAACGTTCGTGTTTATCGGAATTGTCGGATCTAGTTTGAAATTCTTATAATCATATAACGAGATGCATCAAGCATCATAATAGTGTGCACCAAAATGTGCAAAGGTGGGCTTGTGCTAGACTTATCTTGGTTAAATCAAATTTGATTTCATTAAATAGGGAATTAGCGTAAGAATGCATGATATTAAAGTGTACGAGAAGTACCGATTTGCGAGGGTTGTCACAAGTCTGTTCCCGCCGGTCCATCCATAGAACCAATAGGACCGGGGTCAGAGTCTGTATCTGATGATGTACTAATTGAACCTTCTAATGAAATACCTTCTTTAGAGTACTTTCCTGTGCATCGGATTCCTGGCCAACCGAGACCGTTAGCAGTTGATTATTCTTGTGCAGACCTCTCGTTTATTCAACGCATGATAAACGAAGTCAATTCCGAAAATGATAGCGATAATTTTGAAGAAGATGCTGATTTTGAGGTTGAGGAGGAAGAGCTTGATGATGATGAGTTCTATGATGATGCTCCAATTATTGAGTCAGATTCTTCTGAAGACGAAACTGAAAATATTTCTGAGACTCAAGATGAAGGAACATCGGAGACTCCTATTCCTGATGATGAATCGATTGAGACCAAAGATGAAAGACTTGCTAAATGGTGGCCGCACGGAAAAGATGGGAAACAAGTGCCGGTCACTGTGACACCCGACCCTTTAGGGTAATGATTACCTTAAACTAGAACCCAAATTTCGTGTATTTAGTTCTGTATTAGGCTAAGTACTTGTGATTATTTGCAACTATTTGTATATGGGTGTATGTACACTTACGTAATTGTTTGAATTACACTTTCGTAATTACGCGAAACAACCGGACGTGGTCCGACCATTTATACGACGTTGGTGAAAACTTTCCATGGATAACGTAATCATATTTATAGTTAAAATGGTGGTTATATACCTTATATTATTATTTCAAATAATAATACACGAAAAACTTTGACGTTTTGTTTAAAACGTATCAAACGCGACAAAAACGCGCAAACCGAGCCCGACCCCCGATTGACACCCGAAATATACTTTTGTGACTCAATTTAATATTTTAAGAATACCTACTTATCCCGAATATTATTCACAAATTTAAAAGCTTATACAAAAGCTCAACGTAAATTATCGACTTTTTAAAGCGCAAATTAACGTTTAAACGAACGGGGAACGAAACACGAAGTTTAGAAAACGAGTCACGAGCCCGAAACACTTTTGGGCCAGGCCCAATTCGGCTTGGGCTGACCCAAGAAGCCCACCCCAAATAAGCCCAAGCCCACCCCACAAAACACCTCCCCTACACCTCATTTCACACACACAACCCACACCAAATTCTCTCCTCCTTCTCTCTACACTCTCAACTCTCTCCCTCTCTCTAAAAATCTGCCATCTTTCCACCACCATCAACCACCTCATCACCACCACCAACCACCACTCCACCACCACAAACCGCCACCATAATTTCAAAGAAAAGTCAAGAAATCAAGCTCTTCCTCTCCATTTCAATCGGTTTTCAATCTTGTAAGAACATATAACTCTTTTATAATACTTGTAATTCATCTATAAACATGTTAAAGTGCTCACTTAACTAATATATGTCCAAAAGATTACATAAAAATCGTTTTTTTTCATAACTTTAAACATGCAAGAACTTTGCATGCAATCCGGCCAGAAAGTTTGTCTAACTTTGGGAGGTGATATCTACCTCAAAACTTGACCAAAATAAACGATTCAAAAGGCTAAAATTAAGTTTAAGAAGTTATCTTTCATTTGCCACCGGTCTCATAATTTTTGGAGCTCGTTTGATGCCTGAAATGATTTTTACAAAAACATGTAGGCGGGCTGGGTAAAAAGACAGAAATTTGTCTCTCATTGTTTTAGTCATAACTCGAGATTTACATCTCTAAAAGACTTGAAACCACCGCCAAAAGTTCATAAATTTCGTTGAGAAAAATAGTCATTCAGATGACCTTGTCCAAAAACGCACGCATTCTGCCCAGAAACTCAATCACCTTGCATGTCTCCTGATTGGCTACTTTTTGACCCTTGTGAGAATCCATAATTTTTATAAATACTTAAACTCGATTAAAAATTCTATAAAAATTATTTTAAGTACCTAACATAATAAGAAACAACATATATTTTTCTTGGATTTTTTCTCGAACATTTAGATTACGAAATAAAATTGGAAAAACTGATATGTTTTGGTCCTTGTGTCGCTGAAGCCTAGTAGTCATTAGCGACACTATCCTTGTGTCGCTATAGCCTTGAACCGTCACCTTAGCGACACTATCCTTGTGTCGCCGAAACCTCCTTAGTGACACTATCCTTGTGTCGCCGAAACCACCTTAGCGACACTAACCCTGTGTCGCCGAAACCTCACTTGCGACACTAATATTGTGTCGCCTAAATCACACTTGCGACACTAGTATTGTGTCGCCAAGATCACATTAGCGACACAAGCCTTGTGTCGCTAAAAACCCAGAATCAAAGCATTTTTTTTTTTTACTAAAGAGATGTAGGTTGAAATAAAAAATTTTCGCGCTGACCTGGCAGCTCGACCCCAGCCAGGGGCCTTGCCCCTTGGACCCCACCAGGGGTTGCCACCCCTCGGACCCCGCCATCAGGGGCACTGCCCCCGGACCCCCGTCATTCGTGGGTTTCACCCACTTACCACTCAATTCAACGTTATGTTTTAACAACTTTCACCAACGTTTCGTACACGTCTTTCGATAAGTAAACAAGAACGGACATACTAGTTAAGTGAACTACTAACTTATAAGTGGACATTAACCCTCCACTTATACAATCACTATAGATGGTCTTTTGAGACATCTACTTACACAATCTTATACGTCTAGGGCGTTAGAAGATTTCAATTGGGAACACGAATTGCTTGCTACTTGTTATTTGCTAAGTAACAGGCTAATCTCAGGTGAGTTTCATAGCCCCTTTTTCCACTATTTCCACTCAGGGGTGAGAATACATACAACTGCTTTTAACAACTGCTATTTTATGTGAACGCAAGTACAAAACACGATATATTGGTTGCATGAGTATTTAACTAATCCTGAAAGTCCCCCACACATAGTTTGTTAGTATCGTTATAGCGTGAATGTTAATGAATAGTACTATTTGGGATTGACTCCCCCGTCCGGGTTAGTCGCGCTAACTGGTCAAACGGACGCATTATCATTTGTTCTTACGAGTGTTGGATTAGGCACTCGCTGGGAGGCACCGCGATCGTGGCACTTGATTGTGACCCGACACCACAGTTAAGCTCGAACTATGGGCTCATGGCAACAATATACACCTCTTTTACATTTTTGTAATACATTACTATCATTGTTGGATGATACAAACAGGAAATCTTGTGTTCCACACGTTCCATATAATATAATACCAATTGTTTTCAAACCTATGAGCTCACCAACTTTATGTTGACTCTTTTAGTATGTATTCTCAGGTGACCAGCCGCAGTAGGATGCTTTGGAAGCAATAGCTCGAGTCGCATATTTTGAAACAACCAAGGAATTAGATTGCATTTACTATATTTTGTAATAATAGCTATGTGATTCTACGAATCGGATGCGAACTCCTAGCTTTTATGTAAACACTTTTAAGTTTGTAATGTAAAGATTTTTTGAAAACGTCTCATATAGAGGTCGTTTGTTGTAACTCTTGTGTTGTGATATTTGATTTGGTCGCCGCCCCCATGACACCCCATACCTTCCGCTGCCACGCGTCTTGGGGGTGCGACAGTCACCTGCAAATCATACAAGGTCACTGGAGTGTATACTGAACTGATAAAGAGTTGGAAGATCTCAAATGGATTATTTATGATCAAAAGGCTTGATGGTATCCAATATTTCAATAGATCATTCTCAAAGCTGAGCACATTGCCAAAAGGAGAAATCAATCATCTCGCTCAGCTTGCTTTGATTAATCCTTCAAAAGACGATCGTGCCAACTTCATTCAATCTACGCTTCAACGTGAAATTCGCACTAAACGGTACAGTTTCATCAAACCGACATTGGGAACAAGAATTATATACAAGAAACGGTTAGATCCTGTCACCAAACAGCCATTGATCAAAATGCGTTATCCTTCGGCTGAGTGCTTGAAGAAGATACCTCTGGAGACAGTTCCCTTGGACTTTCTAAGAAGACTTCATTACTGGGAACTGGATGCTCATACTGGAGAGGCAGTTTTGATATTTGTGCCTGAAACCGAGCAACCAGAGAAGAGCTCACTTTATATTTTGAAGAAAACTCAATCAGAGTTTTTGATCCGATGAGCTTAATAAATTTCTCTGAGAAAGATCTGAGAAAGCTTTTTGACAATCCTATTCTCTTCAATGAGAAGAATGTGATGAACAAGAAGATCGCACTTCAATTTCAAAGGATTGTCAATGTGTGTGTGACACATGGGATACACGCTGGCGGTGTATTTCCAGCAGGCTGGGTTTAGATGAAGATCTTGAAGACCAAGCTGAAGACACGGGGGAGTTTGTTGATGCATCTTAGAGTGTCTGTCAGTTGGTCTAGTCTGTACTGTGTCTGTAAATGAAATAGACTTAGTGAAAATTACATTTTCTGTGTGCTGCGACACAAGGCTTGTGTCGCATTAGTTGTAGTTGCGACACAGTGCCTGTGTCGCATTAGTGATCTCTGCGACACAAGTCTTGTGTCGCAGAACGGCCAGTTTGTTTAGTATAGATATCAAAGTTAGAGATATTTAGGGTAAGACATTTTGCACTCACTTTATTCTCTGTATTTTGGCTGCTACACTCACTTTGAGAGAATATTTTGGGGATTGAGTAATATAAAGTTTTATCTCATTTGTTTATCATTTTGTCCAAACTTTATATCATTTTGCTTGTGTTCTTGTCTTCTTCTCCTCTTGATTTGATTAAAAGATCACCCATTGGGATCCACAGTCACTGGTGGTGACAGCAGTATTCATATCAATTTGATACATTCCTTCATGTCTCTTTGCAGTCAGTAGTGGTTTACCCATTAGATCAAATATAGTTCCAAAATTCTTTCTGAATTGAACTACTTTTCTTCTGCTGGTAAGTTGACTTATACTGATCAGATTATGCTTTAATCCAACCACATAAGCAACATTCTTGAAGGTTACATTCCCATTACTCAGAGTACCAGAACCTCTAGTATAACCCTTTGAATTATCTCCAAAAGTAACAGCTGGACCATCTTTCTCCTTATAGTCCAGCAGCAGGGACTTACATCCAGTCATATGCGTTGAACATCCACTATCCAAGTACCAGATTTGTTTGCTTTGAATGCCCTGCACACACACAAAAGATTAATTCATTTTGGGAACCCATCCAGTGATGGGTTCAGGAGGATTGATATCAAGATTTGATGTCCTCCTAGTGTTTCTTTTGTTAATCTTAGCATTTACTTCACTAGAGATGTTCTGTGATGATTGTGTTGTAAATTGGCTTAACAAAGTTCTGGGAATCATACAGTAATCTGCCTTACATTGATGAGACATGTGTAATCTCTCATCACAGTTGTAACATTTCCTGTTATTTTGCCTTTTGGATGTAGAAGGTATAACCCTTGACTGCTGGGTATTACTCTGGTTCAGCTGCTGATTGCTAATAGCAAACAGTTGTTGAACTTGAGTTGTGAGGTGGTCAAGCTTACTAGCCAAGACTTGAGTTTCAGTTAAACCAGCTCTCATTTGTTTACCCTTGCCATTTACTGGCAGACCCTTGGAAGTATTTAGCTCAACATTCTTTCTTTGGATAACAGTCTTGTTTCTATTAGCCTTACCAGCATTGATAGTTTGACTTTCAATAACTGATGTTAACCCAACATTGGGTTTTACAATGCTGTCAGCTTTCAGGCTTGCAGAATTGTCCGCTTTGAAAATAGTAGAGGATGTTCCTTTAGTATTTTCATAAAGAGGGTTAGTTGTTACAAAGGCAGATGCTGAGGAATTAGTGAATTCATTTGTTGAATTACTTGATCCTTCAGCTTTGGTTTCTTCTATGATCTTAACCATGGATTCAGCTTTAGCAGCAGGTTTTACAAATTTGTTTGTTAGAATCTTTTTCCCAGCAACAACTTTGGCAAAGGTTTCTGGTAAGATCTCTGTTGGTTCAAGTATTGGATCCATCATGGTTACTTCAGCTATGGCAGCAGCAGACTCAAAATCTCCATTTAAAATAGCTTTTACTTGGTGTGGCACTTGCTCTTGAACACACTTAGCTGTTCTTTGAGCAGAGTGACACCAAGATTCAACAACCTTTTTGAGATTTATTAATTGGTTTTTAGTGTCTGCTGACTCTTGCAAATAGACTTGGGAAGCATAAATTTTAGATTCAAGTTCAAGTTTATCATTTTTAAGACACTTGTTTTCAAGTTCTAAAACAGTTAACTGAGATTTTAAATTTTCAATGGTTACTTTAAAATCATCTTCCCTTTTGCATGCCATGTTAAGATCAATTCTAAGATAGTCAAACATTTCTGCTTTCTCATCATCAGTATAAGATCTAAAGTTTTCTACCTTATACAGCATAGAGGCTTTCCATTCTTCTGATTGCATCTTTACATCAGCCTCTCTCATGTCATCCAGAAATGTGTTATCCTTTTTGTCCTCTACAGAATCATCTTTGGCCATCAAACACTTTCCATGCCTACCTCCTTTGATACAGCCATCATCACTTTCACTAGATGAGGATGAAGATGATGAGCTGTAATCATCCCAGTCATGGGACTCAGCAATCAAACTCTTGACTTCAGGTTTCTTCTTTCCTTTGGAATCAGCTTTCATTTCAGCCTTCATTGCCTTATATTTAGCTTTATACTTTGCTGCCTTTGAGTAGGTGTCAGCTTGAGTGAATGGTTTTTTGAACTCACAGTCAGCTGCAAAGTGTCCAATCTTTCCACAATTGAAACACTCAGCTTTAGCAAACATTCTAGTTTTGCCAGAGTTCCCTTGGCTGGCTTTCTTACTAAATCTGAAACCAGATTTGCCTTTTCTCCTATTGAATTTTCTGAACTTTTGAGCCAGCATAGCCATTCCATTTGCAAAGCTTTCTACATCATCTTCATCACAGCTGTCATCTGAGTAGTCTTCTTCTTCACTTTGTTCATCTGTACTGACTTCTGCTTCTTCTTTGTTGACTTTTGGTTTGTAAACAACCATGGCTTTTGAACTCTTTCTTTTTGGTTCAACAGCAACAAGGGCAGCACTGGAATGCTCAGGGTGCTTCCAGTTCTCTTTAATATTCTTGTCGTGTAAAGCCTTGGTTTTCTCATGATTCATGAGAGCACCATAGAGTGAAGCCAGATCAAAGTTTTTAAGACTATGGGTGACTTTAAGTGATGTAGCAACAGATTCCCAAGAAGGTGGTAAAGAGTCAACAAACTTGTTGGTGACTTCAAAGACATTAATGTGAACTTCCATGGCTGCTAGATCATTTAGCAAAGAAGTAAATCTGGTGTACATATCAACCAGAGATTCTCCTTTATGACAGAAGAACAGTTCATATTTCCTTTTTAATGCAATGATGTTGTTCTACTTGACTTCTTCCTTTCCCTCATATGCTATGTCCAGAGCATCCCACATTTTCTGAGCAGAAGGGAGCCTGCATACTAAGTTGTACACAGAATTAGGAAGAGAGATGGCTATTTGAGTTCTTGCTTTAGCATCTAGGCCAGTTCTTCTTTTGTCTTCATCAGACCATTGATTTGTTGTTTTAACTATCTCCCTAGATGTTGCAGGAGTAGTTCCAGAAACAGGAACTTCAATGGTGGTGGTTGGAACAAATGGTCCTTCTAGAACAATACTTGGCATTAATGGATCAATTGATTCAAAATGCAGCATCATTCTTGATTTCCATGTCTGGAATTCCTTTGCATCAAACTTAGGGGGTCTTGATGCAGAACCATTTTCAAGGTAGGCAGAGTTTGAGTTGTAAGTGGCCATTTCAACAGATCTAAGATTAGAATAATCTTGGATGCTCTGATACCAGTTGTTGGTCCCAAAGGTTAACAACAATGTTGTAGAGGGGGGTGAATACAACTTTTTCGTTTTCTTAATTGAAATTGTGAATCAGACTTAGTTGTATAATAAGAACATATATAGGTTTTTCAAATAATTCTTTTATTTTGATAAATCAAAGAATTACAAGTTAGATGCGGAATCTCTAACTTAATTGAATACAGAATCCTATTACTAAGATCAGCTGAGAACAGACTCAAAGCTGATTACAAGCAATACAATTCTGCTAACAAAAATGCTCTATGAACTATTATTGATTCACTAAGAATTCTTGCTGATTTATTCGCGCACTCACACTTAGGCTTTGTAACCCAAGTCTGATATTTATAGAAGAGCTTGTGTGATGCTTGAAACTTGATCAGCCAATGAATGTTTTCCAAATGTCTTCATCTTCATTGGTTGACTTCAGACATGCTTGCTGGTATGTTCTGATGAAGTCTGCACGATCAGGTCTGGCAGTCTGTCAGAAAGTACGCTGCATTCTTGTCTTGTAGGCTGACCATGATAAGGAGACATGCTGTGCATAAGGAGCCAAGAATAGCAGGTATATACATTGAGTACAACCTCAGAAGATGCCATTTTGTTATGCACAAACATTCCCTAAGAGTTAAAAGCATGATCACTTGAGTCTGTTATACCTCAAGTGTTCTTCAGTTTCAGTGCTGGGTGAACTGGGATAATGAACCCTATGCTGGGTCTTCATTTCAAGGTTCAAACTTGATCTTGACAAACAAAGAAAGTTTCCACAGCTTAACTGAAGGATACTTAAACATGTATGTGATATAAGACTTTGAATATTTCAGAGCTGATTACTCTTCAAAGATTTCTGTCTGCTGGGTGAACTAGCAGTTCTGTCTACTGGGTGAACTAGCAGTTCTGTCTACTGGGTGAACTGGCAGTTCTGTCTGCTAGGTGAACTAAACAACTGCAACTCCTTTGCAGCCAGCATACAAAAGACTTGGCTCATTCAAAGCGAATTTCATTTCTTTTAAAAGAAATCCCACCATACTTATATAGTTATTGTCATCATGAAATCATCATAGGAGTAATCATGACTTAACAGTATCGTTTGCCCAAACAGAAGTAGCCTCCTAGCGCCCTATACGCATGAGGTCAGTTACATTAGTAGACATGTTACACCCAAAATTTTAGTAAAATTATTATTATTATTTTTTGGGGGGGATGAATAGTGCTATCCGCCGAATAGGCCCCACCTATCTGTCGAATAACTCATTTCTGGGCAAAACCGCACCGTCTATCCACCGAATAGGTAAACCTATCCGCCGGATAGACCCCTGTTGTCCAATTTCTTGCACCTTTTCACATTTCAACCATTTTAACAATCAAATCCAAACCTCTTCTTTTCAACATCAATCATCGTTGTCAAACTTAATTGGGTCATAAACAACATTATTCATCAAAACTTTATACAAATACACAATCTTGACCCATTTGGAGACTTACAAAAACATGGGCTCAACATAACAAGTTTATGAGATCTCGGCTATGATTCAAAGAAATTAGCACTTGTAAACTTAACAACAAGTGCATAGCAATCCTCATAAGCCTTCCCATTTTCGTGAGTTTCCTTCCTACCCAATTCACTTGCGCCTACAAAATAAATACAACTAAAAGAGTAAGCGAAACGCTTAGTTAATTCATAGGCAATTAAACAAGTGATCAACTTAACTTTTGGATCAATTTGATCAAATTCACAACCAACTTAAACAAACTCATCATCCAATTGAACACAAAGTGCTCAATCATGCAACTTGGTGTCAACTAGCCATTTAAGGTCAATCAACAACTTGACTTCACTACAACTAATCAAAAGTCAACAACTTGATCGCATTTCAACAACTTTACATAATTCAATAAATGAATACAACTAGCATAAAAAGTCAATTACACATCTCAATTTATCAACAACCAAGTCAACTAACTTGACAACAACAAAATCAACTATAATTCAAATCAAATAACAACAGGAATCAATAATCAACTTGATTAACTAACGATTTGAATTCAATTAACAACTGGAGTCAATATGAATTGACCAACAACTACCATATACATGATATGCACAACTATACAGATCCGTACTCTGTTCAACTTTCTCATCTCAACTGAGTTAGCTCTGGGCTAGGAAATCTCTACCAAGTAGAGCAACCATCATTGTTGATACATATCTGTGTGACAATCAGCTTGTGGAGAAATTAGGTTTAGAAATTAGCTTGTGCAACGCTAATATGCGACTTTATGTTAAAGTCACAGACTTGCAAAATGCGACTTTAACTTAAAGTCGCAGTTAAAGTCGCAGGTCTAGATTAGTATAAATACAACAGCAGCGAACTGTCATTGTACGTGTGTTTTTCTGTGAGCTTTTGAACGAAGTATATCATTACACAGAGAGTTGAGAGAGTTTTAACTAACTTCTGTAATCGTTATTGATTATTCAATAAGAAGAAGTCATTTGAAATTCAATCTCGTTATTCATCACACAAATCAATTAAACTCGGATTCCGCACGGTTTACTTGATGATTCGAATTAGATCCAGAGCATACGGACTTTCAATCATGTGGTTCATTTACAACATGAAACCACCTACTCCTTTGTCAACTAGATCATCTTACACGGATGTAATCCGGACCCATTTTGCAACTCAACTGTGTGGCTCATATACAACATGAAACCACCTATCATGTGGTTCATTTGCAACATGAAGCCACCTATCATGTGGTTCATTTACAACATGAAACCACATAATCCTCTGTCATATGAATCCTCTTACACGGATGTAATCCGGATTCATTCAATTAACATAACTCATTTAACTACAATATGAACTCACTTTGGTGATTAAATAAAGATGATTTGCCACTTGCATTCTTCACTTCTTTAACACCTATCAACATTTCATAATCAATTTAACAACACAATAAACATGTATTAATATTCATATAACTCCTCTTACCACTAATCAACAACTAGTTCAATTGTGCCCAATTTGACTTTTAAAATTCAAACTAGCATAATTTCATCATTCTAGCCCATGAATCAATCTATAGTTCAATTGCTTAAACTACCACTTTAATCACAACATTTCTCCTACTTGGGTTCATAAGCCACCAACTCAATTTCACCATTTCATGGTTAAATTCAATCACAAACAAGTTATAGACTCTTACAAGCTTCAATTAGACAAAATTCATGGATTATTTCATCACTTACTATCAGTTCTACTCTCAATCATCAAATACTCCACTTATTAGGTCAAAAGAACAAGAAACTTACTTGTCTTGGGTTAAAGATGAAGGTTGATATAAAAGTATAAGTCAAAGGTTTATACTTTCAAAACGTATATTGTTTTTGAAAACACGCATTTCAATTCGTTCAATAGTTTTCGTTAACGTTTGTCTAAAACGTGACGTTAAATAAGTCCCTTTATTCGTTTAAGATAGAAAACTATTACTCAAATATTGCCATGGTTAGTCCCACGTAATATCTCTCGTTTTATCCGTATATATCGTTAGTTAAATGAACTTTTGGTATTTAATATGCTTTAAATGTGTTTACTATCGTTAGGAATGGATGCGAGCAGAAAATGAGTGAAAACGTTGAAGGAAAGATCAAAAATGAAGAAGTATTGTAGTTTCGGCGAGGCTCCACGGTTTTGGCCATAACTCTCTCACACAAACTCTGATTGAGGTTATTCAAATGTCCAAATTTTCGTAACTCAGAGGGCTATGACTTTCAAGAAGATGTCAAATGCTTAAAAACAAGATTTCCCACTAGGAAATCCAATCTCCCGCCGGGAAAAAGTATCTCAAACTGGAAATTTGTCACAGAAACTTGTCACGGGAATATTTCGTGCCGGGAAATTAAATCTCTCGCTGAGAAGCTTGTCAAATGATTGATTTTTGACCTTTTAACCAAAATTAAACCCAAATTTTACATATCTTTTAGCTATTTTACCAAGATTAAAACATGTTCTTGGTTAAATAAGATATTCGAGGGTTTCGTTACTAGTTTTAAAGTCTTGTTTTGCTTTTCGTTTATAAACCCGTTTTTATCTCGTTTCATGATTCTTTCACAAGTTTAACCATAAATCCATTTTTTAACACTTTCAAACACATCATAATATACATATCATCAAAATCATATATCTAGGTATTCATTTTAACACTCATTACGTTCTTGATCATTTTAAAGTAGTTTTAACCGTTTTCAACTCTCAAACTAAGGTTTCTAGCATATATTTAGTCGATCTTAAAACGAGAGTGAACATCTAGCATGTAGGCATTTGAAATGTAGAAAATGAAGAGTGCAAGAAGAGTTTCCTTACAAAGCTTTAGGATGAAAATGATAAGAAAAGAGAGAACTTGAACTTCAATAAGATCTTCAACCTAAAATCCTTAATAAACTGATTTCTAGCTTTTTCCTTTTACAACTTCAAATCTCAAGATTATGAGAATTCAAGGAACTAAATGGTGTGTTTATGAACTTAATTAGTGGTGTAAAATGGTGTAGAGATAGTGTAGTAGTGGTGGATCATGGTGGTTGCTTATTACGGTCGTTTATGGTGATTCAAAAAGGTGAAGAAGGAATGATGAAGATGATGAATAGTGATGGATGGGAGAGGGAAAGGAGAGAATGCAGATTTCTCAATCTTGTTGAAGTGTGAAGTGAGTGTGTTTGCTTGTCTTGCAACTAGCTTTATCACTTCCTTCAAATAATAGAGAGGGGTGAGGTTGGAGTGTGAAAGCAAGCAAGGAGGAGGAAATTTGTGGATGGGGGAAATTGAGGAATGGGAGCCAGCCAACAAGTCAAGGGGGGAGAAGAAAATTGTGACAAGCTTTGACTCTTTGACCTAGTTGTTTACTTGCTTCATTTAATTAGATATTGAGGTGCTTTAGGTTAATTAGTGATTAATTAAGTATTAACTAGGCAATTAGGGTTAACTAAGAGCAATTAAGAGAGATTAGATTTATATTAGTCAATTCCAAATTATTCATAAAATATGAATGTTTCGTTAAATTAACCTCGTGAACAACTTGTGAACAACTTGCTGACTAAAACTATTTATACTTGACAACACACCTGCGACAGTTCATAGCGACAGTTTCAAACTGTCGCATTTAGCAATTGTCGCACTAGTGATTGTCGAAAAACAGCAAATGTCGCACTACAAGTGTCGCTAATCATATACAAATGTCGTTCGTTCAAGCTAATATTTTTACACGCTGATTGTCACACAAATATGCACCAACAAACTCCTCCTTGACAACAGCTTGAAAGCTTCTAATCTTCAACCTTAGCTTGATTAATCTTTACTCTTAGCTTGATGAGAGAGAGTTGTCTAACAGCGCATATCCATTTCTTTACCTGCAACATTTTCTTCTGAAAGTTACGACCCTTTTGAAAGTTCATTAAATTTTGTATTCTCGTAAGCTTATGGTCTCAAAACAATATCACCTCCTCTTTTGTCAACAACTTCATAGAAACCTTCAAGAATCTGCATGTTCACTAAAATTCAGATTACTCCCCCTAAACAACATATTGCCTCTTTAACTCTACTCTTGAAGGATCTTTAGATTCAAGCGTTTGTTTTATTTTTTTTTGGTAAAGGGGAATAAATAAAATAGTAAACCTTATATACAACTTAAAAGACTCGAACGTGGCTGGGTCGCATGTACTGAGAAGGCACAGACAATCCTTCTAGCAAGTTTTTGGTAGATTCAAGTGTTTGTTTTTGATCTTTAATCAATCATAATCTGATATAAAGAAATGGCACTGGATTTATCTTTTTCTTTTCTTCTACCTTTTCTCCCCTTGATCTTCTAATCTCACGCAACAACTTTAGGAACCCATTTGAGCACGATGCCAATAGGATTTAAACGTCTCGAAATCCATTTATATGTTGTGCCAATATAATCCAAAGACATTAAGTTTCATCTGAAATTGAAACGCGGTGTTTCATTTCTAAAAACTTTTCGTGGAACCAATGTTGGTAGAATTATTCTTCGGGAAAAAAGAACAAAATCTTTTTGTATTTTCACCACCATACGAGAAGAACGTGGGGGTGCAAGAGCAAACATCTGATGTCTTGAATATACAAAAGATTTTGTCTTACCAGATTCCGATTGTGTCGGTTCAAAACTTTTGTTGACATTTGAAATTTTGAAACCGATCTTTTGGTTCATTCAAAGGCTACGGAATCACAAAAATCAACCTTTTGATGATCGAATGTTCTAGTTGATTGTGATTTCTTAGAATAGTTCTTATTCTTTTGCAGCGAATAAGTAGTAAACTGTGAAATCTTTTTCGCACAAAACATTTCTGGTTATCTCCATTTGTTGATGCCCAAATTCTAAAATCCGTTGATCAAGTCCGATAATTTTTGAACGCATTTCTATTTAGTTTCCATGTTAAGTATTTGTAATTGGAAGGTTTTAATCTCTTCATCCTTCTTTATCAACTTTTCATTTATCCGTTCGTCTGGATATTTCTTCAATTTATCATTTCTTGCATCACGTTTATGTTTCCCTTGTTTAGAAGCCATGATATACTCATTAGTGATGATGAAATTTTCAGGCTTGACATCATATTTGTCAATCTGTTGTGTTGGCACGTCACATTCTTCGACTTCATGAACAATTTCAACATACTCATCCTTGACCGGTATTCATGTATATACGATACCAGTTTTGGATTTCGTATCCTTTTTATGAGAATGAATCAGTTGATCTAACACCAAGGAAGATGCTTCAAGATTTGAGAACTTTCGTTGATAGTTTAAAATCACTCTTTGAGCTTCATCCTTTTCTTTGTGTAGTAAATCGACTTCAGTTTTGTAGCTATCAATTGTTATTTGTTGATTTAAAATTTGAACTTTCAAATCATGCATTTCAACACTTTGTAAGTCTTCTTTTCGAGTTTGCTGTAATTTTTATCTTTTCCTCCGAAAGTCTCTTCAAGTGATTTCCACAATTCATAAGAGGTTATCTTGGTATTTTGAAAATGGAATTATAACTTGTGCAACATCTTGTGGTACACACATGATAATGGTTTCATGTGCTTTCTTGTCATTGTCAAAAGCTTTTTGTTCTGCTGGTGACATTTGACTGATGAGTGTTGATCTCTCATATTGCTCGGTAATAGAAGTCCACAAATTTGGATCGGTCAATTTAATAAATTATTCAAACTTCTCCTTCCAACTGGCATAGTCTTTATAGAACAAAGACTTCAAATACGCTTGAATTTTTGTGAAAGCCATTTTCCCTCCAAAAATATTTGAATATATCTCGAGTAAAACTAAAAATTTCTCAAACTAAAATCATTCAACGGTAAGCTTAATTAAGAGTCACTTAGAAGAAATAATTGTCGCAACTTTCAGCTATGCGACAATATAGAATTGTCGCTATGATTGTCGCACAATGAACAGCAGTTGCAGAAACTTAAGCAATAACTGAGAAATTCAAAATTCACCGTTAAAAACTCTTGTAATCACAATTCACCGTTAAAAACTCTTGTAATCAGTCACACATACCTCGTAATCACTAATATGATCCATTGTGCATTCATTCTTCTTCAAACATGCTGTTTTTCAACTCTAGTTCGGATCAAATCAATATTTTGAGTTCAAACCCAAAAACCGAATCAAAAAATTCTTTCATAATCACATACACTAATTCGAATCTTCTTTTTAGTCTAATACTGATATCGCCTAAATTAGACATATTTATAGGGGCGATATCGATCCAATTTGTATATTATTTTAGTCATTTTATAATCTTTTATTACTTAATTAGTCTAGTTTAGTTTCAGGTTAATAATCGAGAAGAGATCGAAAAGATATAAAGAAAAGATCAAGAGTTGATGGATTTTTGCAGCTTTTGCGAGGCTCCACGGTTTTGGCCATAACTCCCTCGTACGGACTCCGATTGAGGTGATTCAAGTGCCCAAATCTCCAGAACTCAAAGGGCTACAACTTTCAAAAAGGGACCTAGGGCTGAAAATGAAAAGTACCCGCCGGGTAGGCCTATTACCCGTTGGGTACTCAAGAAAAGTACCAGTTTTGGCCTAGCCGGGAAAGGAGCACTCATCCGGGTGGGAAGGCCTTAGTACCCGCCGGGTACTTGCATTTCCCGCCGGGTAGAAGTGTCGGTTACAGCTTTTTGGCCTAAAATATACCCTAAACCCTAATTATCATGAACCTTTTGATTACCTACGGATTAAAGACGATTTTTGGGAATTTTTGGAGAGCTTTTGGGGACACCCTGAGTGATCTACCGTCTTGGAATCATCCTAGAAGTTAGTGTTTAATTCTCTTTCACTCGAATCTTATTTAATTAATGTTTGATTTATATTTGTAATTGCATGATGAATTATTCTTTGATTATTATTGTTTGTTTGATTGAGCCTATGACAATAGGCTAAACACATTATGTTCATCTAGACTAAATACCCTAGATGTTGGATTTATAATAGTTTTATTTTATCTTGCGTACGATATGATGTTTGATTGAAGAACCATTTGTATTTAATTCATTTAGTTTATTCAATTGGTGTAATAATCGTGCTAATGAGTGAGAACTCTTAGATGTCATATTACATTTACTTTTAATTGGACACAATAAAAGAGTTGAATTAGGTTAATTGAATTATAAATATGAGTGAATTATACTAAGAGACATCTTGTGTAATTTAGTAATCTCTAGGATACTAGGATTATAAGATTGAATCATCATGTTAGTTGAGTTGATTAATTGTAATTGGAATTAATAACTTGTGAAGGACACTTGCATTTTAGAAATTCAGTTAAACGATTGCATTGTGAAACAAGTAATCTAATTTAATAACTCCTATACGTTAAATACATATTTATCTATTATCCAACTCTAAGGGGAACAAGTCTAGATGAACATACTTCTATCCCTTGGTTAATTTATTAGTTTAATTGCTTCTTTAATTTAAACACCTTTTTGATTGCCTGTCGTTAAGAGGCATTATCCTTTTACCTCAACTATAGATTAATAAATCTCAAAGTACATATAAACTGTTCCTGTGAGAGACTACCCGGTAGACTTATCACTACTATACTACTATCCGATTAGGTACACTTGCCTAGTTGTGTAATAGTTAGCTTTGACTTTGTTTTACTATTTTTATAACTAGATATTTACACATCAGATACCACTTGTAGGTTCGAGTAAGTGCGGATCTGATTCGAATTGAACAATTATACCATGCGGAATCCGAATTCAATTGTTCCTTGAATGCGATATAATTCAAATGACTTCTTGTTTTAATATATAAAACGAAATACAGAAGTACTTTACAATATATGCTCAACTCTCTCTCACTGAAATCTGTTATGAAAAATTTGTCTGTAAAATAATACATTGTGAACAACTTGCTGATTGAAACTATTTATACTTGACAACACACCTGCGACAGTTCATAGCAACAGTTCCAAACTGTCGCATTTAGCAATTGTCACACTAGTGATTGTCGCAAACAGCAAATGTCGCACTACAAGTGTCGCTAATCATATACAAATGTCGTTCGTTCAAGCTAATATTTCTAGACGCTGATTGTCACACAAATATGCACCAACAATACTACAAGTAAATAACTACTATTTATATTAAATATTATTATGTTATTTTGGAAAATTTTATCACCAACGTTCGTATTCATCGGAGAACGATTTATCGCGTAATTCTCGAAATTACGTTTATTATTTACTTGTATATCAAACTCGTATGCAACATAAATATGCATAGTGTGCAAGCTAGACTTATCTCGATTATATTTCATTTCGATTACAAGGGAATTAGCGTAAGAATGCATGATTAGGGTGTACGGAATTTACCAATTTTGGAGGGTTGTCACACACTTTAGCTTGGTTCAATAAATGGGAAATACACTGTCTTTTAATAGATTACTTATCACCTAGTCTCATCACGAGATCTGGGTTTTCTCTTCAAAGTAATATGAATGATATTCTAGGTAATGGAAGTTGGAAATGGCCATCATCTTGGTTGGACAAATTTCCTGATCTACAACAATGGGATGTCGGCAACTATGTTGACTTAAACCTGCTTGAATGTCCTTTATGTAAAAGTTAACCTGAATCACATGATCACTTGTTCTTTACTTTCTCATATTCTTCACAAGTTTGGGTTCAAATCATGAACATGGTAGAATGGCAAAGCATTCCTCCCATATGGAATGACATTTTGGACTGGATTTTACCTATTTCCAAAGGTTAAATGGTAACAAGTGTAGTGGGATTCTTAATTTTGGCCATTTCATCTTATTTTGTATTGCAAGAGAGGAATAATAGGCTTTTTGGCAAATGTGAAAGACGTGTAAATGAGCTATTTGAGGTAATTGTTGGAGTTGTAAGATTAAAACACACAACTTTACATTTAAAATCAAATGCTCGAGTGGATAAAATGAAGACGATTTGTAAGATTCCCTAGGGAGCCGCTGAGATTGAAGGTACCCATACGAGTGGTGTCATCTCCATCCGGGTGAGGGATGGTTAGGCCAAGTATCAGTGTTCAATCCGGGAGATTCTTCATAGAAACTAGCAGCTCTTAATTCACCCGTTCGGGCTGTTAATCACCCGTCCGGGTGAGGGGTTTGTTGGTTAGTTGGTCGTTTGTGTATCGAGACTGTTTTGATGCATTTAGTTTGCTTTTGCTTGTGCTTTCAGAGTGGTTTTCCACTCTTCACTGTATTATAAGTTTATAGTTATTTATAAAATTTATCGGGTATCACCCTTTACCTAAAAAAAATCAACTATTAGACATTCAATCACTAAGTTCTCCTCATCTAGGGAGTATGATCTTAATTTATGTACCTTAGATAATGTTTCAGAATCCTATCCACTTATTGAGCATTTCCTAGTGACTTTAGAAATGACATCTTGAAATTCATCATCATTTGCCATTAGACAGAAATCCTGGTCTAGGCATATTAGTGCCTCATTCTCCTAATCAGATGATGAAGTATCTGAGTCACTGAATGATGCTTCTTTAGCAACTAAGCCCTTGTTTTTCTTCTGGCCACCCTTAACGAGTGCTTTCAACTTTTTGTATTTAGCTTTATACTTCTCATACCTATCCCCTTTAAAATTTAATCGCTAGTCAGTGGGATTTGTTGGAGTGCCAATTTATATGTTCTTCATTGTGTCCCACATTTCTTAAGCAGTGGAACACAATATAACAGATTCGAACACCTCATCAGGCAGAGCCATGCCTATTATGATTTTGGCTTGCTTATCAAGTTTAACTAATTTTCGATCCTCGTTTGACAACTGCATTACAAGCTTTGGTACTAACATCTCTAGCGATCCAGGAGTAGTAACATTAGCAGGAACTACATGAACAATGGTCGTGGGGACATATAGACCATTAGTTATGCTATAAGACAACTTATCATCAGTTAAATCAAAGAACATCATCATCCGAGACATCAAGGTTTCAATCCATGAGGGAGGAAACGTTGGAGGTTTGGTTGTTGAACCATTCCCTTTCTGATATGATGAATTAACACAACTATACTTAATTGACTCCATTACAGATCTGGTAATATATGTTAAACTGCTCTACTCTAATACTAATTGAAAGTCCCTGAAACCACTTATGAATTAAGTCGTATCAAGTTCAATACGATAGCTTGAATTATAGGGGGTGAATACAATTTAACTCGTTAATTATAGTATTTTAAAATTCTTAACAGTTATTAGTCATTTTAAAATACTTGTTCAATAAACAGAGTAATAAGCTGCGAAATATAAAAGCTAATAAACAAATAGCTGAACACAAATTAACTTGAATGATGAATTTATTGATAACAAATTACATCAACATATCGAATTGCGGAAGAGTTAAATCCTATGCTGAAACTAATTCAATATGATTACAAGCTAAAGCGTTACTCGCTGTGAGAACATAACTTCTATTACTCACTGACTCAATTCGTCGTCAAACAATCTTTATCACTGATCGAAATCAAATGATTGCTATAGGTAAACAAATCAGTACAATATGTCACTCTATTTATTGACAGATTTTTTCCTGTAAATATCACCTACTATCTAGGATATAGAATGACACGTGTCACTGTGAGATTAGCTTCCTTCTAATGAACAAACTGTTAGAAGGGAATGTTCCTTGGTCCCTACAAGATCATGCATTCTTCGTGTGTTGTATTTCCACCAATCACAATGAAGCATGATGTCATACTCTTCATAGCTATGGACTTCTTGAGTTGCTGATGAATAGTAGACCATGGATTCACATGCACAACGACTTGAACTGGATTGTTTAGTAACTACGTTATTCCTGAAGTCGCTGGAGGATAAGGAAACTTCCTCACTCACTGCGAGCTAACATGCTCATGTAGAGAGTGACTTGTCTTGATTACTTCTAGTGACCTCCTTTTATTTAACCACAACGGTTGATGTGAAATTATGATTGCATAAACTTATAGTCACATATAATACGAGTGACTTAAGTAGCTAATAGTAATATCTATTTGCTTAGTAGTGACCTTCATCATTTGCAGCGGATTGCATGTTGATTAATCTTCGGTGTTCAAGGCTTATAGTGATAGGAACACTTAGCGATAGAATCTTCAAGCGATAGCGAATCCAAAGAGTGCAGTCACCAGTGTCTTAGGAGTGACTCAGTTGACCAGCGACCGGTAAGATAACATATCCTTGGAGTTTTGTCTTCATCATTTGTATGAAGAACTCCAGAGAATTGACTCATCACAAATCAGTGACCCAACAAACGATTATAAACTGTTATGGTTTATTGCAAAATTGAATATGACATGAACTTATAATTATTACATAGAGATATAAGAAAGTGTCTAAGGTTTAGTTTATTAATTAACTGAAATAAGTTTGACTAATACATTATTAAAATGAGAATACGACTTTGACAATACAAATTATTGAGCTGAAAAAACGAAATGTACAATATGATAATATATTCGGCTTTTTGAATATATAAATAATTTATTTATATATGTGTATAATTTATGTTATTTAATATTTACATAATATATATAATTTGAGTATGCGTTTGGAGACCCGATAAAATAATCATTACTTGTGAGTTCAGGTATGGGTATGAGAACTCGAGGGGAATCCTATAATGCCCCCCAAAGTTGAAAGCAATGGACTACTCGGGTATCTTTCATGTTCAACTAAAAACCATGATGGAAGGATAGTAGTAGCCCACTACTTTATGCTTATAAGAGACTCGAATTTCTTATCTCATACCAATGTGGGACGGGTTGTTACAAACTCCCCCACTTAAACTCCTGACGTCCTCGTCAGGCTGAAACATAACTAATAACCAAGATCCATACCCTAGAAGATGTACAAGTCACTTGCCTGTCACACCCCGAGAGGCTATAGCTTTGATACAATACGTAACGCCCTCCAAAGCCAAAAGCAATTGACTACTCGGGTATCCTTCAGGTTCAACTAAAAGTCATGGTGGAAGGATACTAGTAGCCCACTACTTTAGGCTTACAAGGGACTCGAATTTCTTATCTCATGCTAATATGAGACGGGTTGTTACAAATCCCCATCCCCGATTTTCAAATTCAAAGATTTCCCGTCTCCGTTTCCGTACTTGGTCAGATCGAGAGTGCTCCGGTTAAATCGGCCGTGGAGATTGAATTTTCTATCGAATGGAAAATGGCAAAATGTTACCCACTAATTCTTTGTTTGTTTTCTTTCCTGACGAGCTTAAAAATCAAAATACAGGAATCTAACATCAACATACATAACTAAGGCACTGAATTAATATGCATCCATGTGTGAAACTAGAAATGTCATCTATTAATTGATTTAAAATTTAACATTTAAAATTTATATATTAGCGCTGTATGTTTATTTTATGCTATGATTCTGAAGTTAGCAATTTTTTGTCTATTGATCGCATGTAGATAGATATCTATTATCATCAAACTCAAACAACAAATTTCTAACACATTGTAATTACAAAACAAAACTTTTGTCCTTTGCTTTTACCACCCGCCGTCAATCGAAATTCCCGGCTAAAAAATTGTGTACTCTATTACCAATGTTGATTGAACTCCAACCTGCAGTCTTAACAATACCTGAATCATTCATCATCGCTCTCCAGCGATCCGCTTCGTTCCAATGGTCACAAGAAGCGTACAAATTAGATACCATCATGTAATCCCCATCATTTAACCCGTCTTCGCCTTCATTCGATAAGAGTATCTTCACTACCTTCTCCCCTGTCTCAAGATCCCTATAATTCACACAAGCACTAAGCAATGCACCCAACACAGACTTGCCTGGCCTAAATGGCATCGTATTAATGACAATGTAAGCACTTTCAATGAACCCAGCTCGGCCTAGAAGATCAACAAAGCACCCGTAATGTTCCATTTTACGAGTCACACCATAGTCAATTTCCATTGAGTCAAAGAGGTCTTGACCCTCTTGTATCAGCCCTGAATGGTTGCATGCACTAAGCAAAGCTATAAACGTCACATCATCTTGTTTTGTTGTCAGTCTCATTTCATCAAATGCTTTAAGGGCAGCAATGCCGTAACCGTGAACAGCAAGTCCAGATAACAGTGCATTCCAACAGAAAATATCTCGCACTTTAGATTTGTAAAACACGTTCAAAAAGCTCTCTACACATCCACATTTGGCGTACATGTCTATCAGGGAAGTGATTACATGTGTACTCGAGACGAGTCCTAAATGTAAGGCATAATTGTGAATTTCGCGTCCTTTTTCTAGCAACCCCAGCCCAGAACAAGCAGATAAGGCTGTGGTTACCGTAAGATAATCCAGAGGCACATTCTTCTCTGCTTTCATCCTTTCAAAAAGCACGATAACTTGGTCAAACAACTTTTGGTTCAAATACGCTCCAAGTAATGTGTTCCATGAAATGACATCACATTCAGGCATTTCATCGAACACTTTACGTGCTTCTTCCATGTCCCCATAGTTCACGCACGCTAGAATCATAGAGTTGCATGAGATTATATTTCTTACAGGCATTTCCTTAAACAATACTCTCGCCGAGTCCATATCACCCATATTTGCATAGCACGATAACATGATGTTAAAAGTAAAAAGATCCTTCTTAGGCACAAACAGAAAAAGTTGGATTGCAGCATTCATATTCCCAGATGAAACATATGAATCCAACATTGAGTTCCAAGCAACTGTATCCTTTACTTGCATACTATCAAAAACTTTACGAGCATCATTGATTCTTTTAATATATGAGTACATGTTAAGAACAGAAGTTTGGACTAACATATGGTTGTGAAATGGTGTTTTAGCTATCTGGCCATGGAGGGCTAACCCGATTCGAGGATATGAAACTGCTTTGAGTAACACAGGATAAGTAAAGTTATCAGGAATGAATGATTGTTGCATCTTTTGGTATGAATGAAATGCACCCTTAGTGTCACCTTCAATCACTTGTCTCTTGATGATTTTGTTCCATGTTTTCAGGTCAATCTGGTCAACAGAGCATTGCATATGGAGAGCCATTCATCTGTCTAATAGTTTAATCCAACAACTATAGAGAAGCTGTAGGCAGAGAACTTTTTTAATTATTTTTTTCTTTTTCTAATGGATTCCCCCTCAAGATAAACGATGTACGATGAATGAAGCTAAAGCCAACGACAATCATCCATATAGAGGGACCAATAGTTATCTTATACATCATAATTTATAATATATAATTATAAGGAAATGATCCATCGGGAAGTTTCAAAATTTGGGAAATAAGATAAGCAAATCTTAGCCCTTGATTCTTTTTTTATTAAAAAACGTTTTTAAAATTCATTGGTGATGAATGTTAAATTTTGAAATTTTTTATAATTTTTAAAATTAATTTATGATGAAATCAATGGTTGAGATTTGCTTCCCTCCTTCCCTAATTTTTTTTCTTCCCTTTTGATCCCCATCCTATAATTATAATTATAAATTATAATTTCTATAAAGCATTTGAGTTATGGTTAAACTTGTTAAATTATGAAAATCTCAAATTTCTATTATACCCTCCTAACAACATTATTTTTGATAAAATTGGTTGATAATTATAATGTTAAATTTAAATTTTGAAAATAATATATAATTTACAATTACAAATATTAGAGTAAATAAAAACTTAATAGGAAGAGAAATGCTCATAGAACTTCAAACTCAATGGCAATAATTTCAATCTAGAATGATACCTGCACAATGCGGTGGTAGAAATAACAATGGTAAGTAATGGTGATAATAATAAAAAATTATTAATTGTTTAATTGTTTTATGTTTTTTGCATGGATTATTATCTTATTTTATATAACAAAGAGTTGTATTTATACATTATATATTTATAGATTATGAATTATGAATAGGGAATAGTTTTAGGGTAAGGTTCTCGAGAGAAGTTGAATTAGTGAGGAAAGAAAAGAAGCTAATGAGAATAAGAGAATTGTGCCCCCTCATTTCTCCTTCATTATTAATTCTCCACTTTTTTTTTTTTTTTTTTTAAATTCATCTTTTTTAAATTACATTTTTTTACGTTTTTTCGTTTTTTATACGTTTTTCTTCGTTTTTTTACGTTTTCAGTTTGTTCGTCCATTTTACGTTTTTTCGTTTTATTTACGTTTTTTCCGTTCTTTTCTTTTTTTTACGTTTTTTTTTTCTCTTTTCTTCGTATTTTTACGTTTTTCTTTATCATTTTTACGTTTTATTTGTTTTTCTTTGATTTTTTTACGTTTTTCTTCGTTATTTCTTCGTTTTGTACGTTTTTTTGTGACAAAACACTAACAAGTTATTTGTGACAACCGTCAAAAATCTCAGGTCATTAACGCACTTAAATTCCTAGTCCATCTAATTACGTTTATAGCACTCTTAAATCCTAGTGAAAAGTCTAGGTTACGACTCCTTAAGTACCGAAGCCGTAAGTTACCGAAATCGCGTAACATTTTAGAAGATTTCTTAGCGGACTTTAAGACCGTGAACAACATTAAATTTGTAACACCCCAGAATAGCTGAAAAATCTAAAGTTTGAGAATGTTGGTGGAGACCGTGGTAAAGTCGCAGGCAACGACTTTATGACCCATGCGTCTTTAATGATAAAGTCGCATAACATATTTGATTGAATAAAATTGAGGAGCTTAAATGTAATTCACGACTTATATATATATTTTCTTCGTCTAAACACTTCCAGAAACAGAAAACAAGTTCCTAAAAGCATTTTAGAGTGAGAAAACGAAGAAATAGAGAGAGAAAGTGAGAAATCAAGTTTAGAATTCAAAATCGAAGCAATTGAACCTTGAAATCAAGGTAAGGCTCCGATTATTATGTGTTATAAGCATTATTAAGTGTTTTGAACGGATAAGAATAGATTAATTTGGTTATATCAAGTCTGAATTCGAAAAATTCAGATTTGGGGTCTGATTTGTTCGTTGTGCGACTTTAATGGTAAAGTCGCAGTAGTGACTTTACTGGTAGTGTCGCACTAGGCCGACTCCAGACTGCGACTTTAGTGATAAAGTCGCATTAGCATTTTGAGGTGATGCGACTTTAATGATAAAATCGCATAGCTTGTTTTGAAACACTGATGATAGTGTCGCATGATGTGTTGAGGCGACTTTAAAGTAGTGTCGCTAAGCTGTGAATAAGAGTTTTAATTATGTCTGTTTGTGTACAGACCAGTGTTCGGTCGTGGAAGATTAGAGGTTTTCAGAGTTACACGTATTTCGAGGTAAGTAATAGAAGGATATAAACTGAATGTGAATATCCAGATTGCAGGAGTACTTGAGTGTACTGTATTAATTCAGCAATTAAAGTGTTAATATTGACCCTCTTTATGCTGAGTGATCATAAATGGTCTAGCCGTGTTAATATTGACCCTCTTTATGTTGAGTGATCATAAATAATGGTCTAGCCGTGTTAATATGGACCCTCTTTATGCTGAGTGATCATAAATGGTCTAGCCGTATTATCGTTAGCCCTCTTTATGCTGAGTGATTATAAATGGCTTAGCAGTGTTACTATTGGCCCTCCTTATGCTGAGTGATGAAAAAGGGCCTAGCAGTCATGAGCCTTAATTGGGCAGAGTGATTACAAGTGACTATAGTGTTTTATAAGATTTCTATCTTATATTGTTGATGTGATTCTGTTACTTACTAAGCCGATGTGCTTACCCATTCTGTTGTTGCTGTTTAATATAGGTGGGTCGAGTAAAGGGAAAGAGAAACTTAGGAAGGAGCCGCAGCGCGAGTAGTGGTGTGCTTACTATTGCTGGTAGTAAGTGTTTACTCCCGTTAAATCATGCTCGGATATTGAGGGAGTCTTTTGAAAGGAAAATCCCACGTTTATAACATTTGTAAACAATGTGTTGTTTATATGTATATTTGAAAAGTGTTGTTTGCATTGTTAAATAAAGTGTTAAAAAAAAATAAAAAAATATATGGGTGTTACATATCTTTGGATAATTCTTCAACTGGGGACGGAGGTTCAGGAGAATGGCCTGACCTCATTTCCACTAGAGATGCGTGCTGGTGCTTTCCAGCGAATGGGTTATGTTGGGGACGTCACACACCCAGTACACCAAGAGCTTTCTCTTCAGGCAGTGGCGATACCTGATGCATACTTTGTTGGTGTCCTTTGGACCAAAGAAAGCCGGTTTTGACACGATGAATCACAAGATGCAATCTGGCATGATTTCACTCGTATTTAACAAGCCCTACTGCTTCTCTCAATTCTTTTTTGATGAGATGGTGCAGCAGATTAAGGGGAGTGTGAAGGATCGATTTCTCATATACCCGCGTTTTATCATGATGATCATTAACGGGTTAATTCCAAATCTCCCGGCTATCGATCCAGTGGTGCATCTGACCTTTGTGGATAAGAAGATTTTTGTCCATTGCCTAAGTCACAAAAGTCGTCGACAAGCTGCTGATAGGCCTCAGGCTGTACCTCTCTTCGGGGCGGTAATAAATGTTGATTATCAGGCACCGCCAAATGATGGTTGGTGGGATGTGCCACCGCCCTAGGCAGCCGCTGAAGCACCAGTACAAGCACCTGCCCCGGTACAACCTCCTATGGCTGCTGCTGAGCCACAGCAGGAAGTTGTTGAAGAGATCCTGCACCAGATAGAGCATCCCGCTGAGGGCAAGAGAATTGTCTCTGACATTGCTGAATCAGTGGTACGAGATGTACTTCAGGGCGGTGCTGGCACAAGTGTCGTGGCAAATATGGATGCATTGGTAACTGGTTCACAGCCTGACCTTGACGATGTTTTCGATGATATTGAGAACTAGACTGCCAGTGTTGAGGAGGAGCTTCACTCTATGGCTGATGTCATGAGAAGCCTAGAGAGAGATTCAGAGGCGACCGAGAGCGGCTCTGACAATGAGGACCGTCCCACTATAGGGGTTCATGGGTCAAGAGTCGTGTTGCTTAGTCCCGGTGCACGCTCCGATAAAGAAAAGGGAAAGAGAAAGATTCAGGAGGACGATGACTATGTCCTGAATGATGATGATTTAGATGATGATGACGCTCTATTAATTGTAAGAAGGCCGACAAAACGAAGCCGACCTACAGGAGTGGTCATCGGGGAACGTGTTCAACCCCTAGTCTCTACCACTCCACCCTCAACAACCACCGTGCAACCATCGACTACAACACCAACTCCTGCACCAACCGCCACTCCAACTCCAACACCACCACCAGCTCCACCTCCGGCTCAAGCTACACCGTCTGTCTCCACCCCGGCGGTCGGTCTTTCTGACTCCGCAAAACTTTCCTATCTTCAAGACCGGGTCACAAGCTTGACAGATAAGGTCACGACCTTGACTGCTGTTGTCGCGGGTCAGGTGATCCGTGTCGATAATTTGACCGCCATCAACGAAAGATTTGAGTCAGAAGATGTGAAAATGTGATCGTAAGTTGGTTTTATGACAGCAACCTGAAGCTGTTCATATTAAAGAGATATGATGGGATTCAGTACTTGAAGAATAAGTTGAAGACTTTCAGCACGCTACCCAAGATTGAACTTAAAGAACTAGCTTGGTTAGATTTGATAAACATTGGTGAAGATCCCTGTGCTAGAACCAGGGAAAGAATAGTTAGGCGTGAAGGGCGATCGAACAAGTTCGTTGATTTGAAGCCAAGAGCAGGAAAGAGAGTTCCAGACTTGACGATGATAGATCCTATAATGAACAAGCCTTGGATGAAAATGGTCTACAGACCAGTTAAGTGCTTGAAGAAGGTTCTGTTGAAGAAAATGCCACAGGACGTACTTGCAAATCTCAAGTGGTGGTATGTTGATAGTCAAACTGCCGAAGCAGTCATGGAAGACAGTGAAGGAAAGGTGTTGCTGAGAGTGTACGACAATTTACATATGGTAAACTTGTCCAAGGATGATCTGATAAAGCTTCATGCAAACAAGATCTTGTATAGAGATAGTTGGAGGCATGAGGGTCGAAGATATCAAAAGGTGGTGAAGGTTTGCATTGAGAAAGGTCTATGGGCTGGGAGTCGACAGAGCTGATCGAGAATCAAGATCGACTACAACGAGAAGACTGAAGACAAATAAAGCTATTGTCGAGGGGGAGTCTGTTGATACATGTTGTGTGACAACAGCTTGTTATTTGTAATAGTTAGTTTGTAATTTGTTTAAGTTGTTATTTATTGTAATATTTTGTTATTGTGTTTATGTAGGTTCGTACGAACTTAGGAGTAGGTACGAACTTACAAGTAGGTTTGTACGAACTTAGGAGCTGCTAAGTTCGTACGACGAACTTAGCTGTCTATAAATACAAGTTCGAAATATTCATTTCTAACTTTTTTTTGGAACTGAGTTTCAGCAAGCTTAGTTCGAATACTCTTTGTAATATTGTCTTAGTTCGAATATAATCAAGTTTATATTCTTAAAGGCTTATTTTGTGTTAAAAACGTACTTACAACACTCGTTTAGTTAACGTATCGTTTCTTAGAGGATTCCGCACTCTAACAAATGAATTTACCCCGTGGATTAGTTCACTAGGGGCTTACAAAGATAATCACAAAATATAACATGATAATCACATGTGATTATTCTCTAATATAATGTGATTATTATGTGTTCGAAATAATCACAAAAGAGGGTTTTTGATAATCACATATTATTCATGTGATTATCTTGTTATAAAATGTGATTATTAAAATTAATAAAAAATAATTAAAAAAAAAGAAAAAATGTCGAAATTTTTTTTATTCGAAAAATATTTTCTAAAAGTTATTTGACTAAGAAGCTACGAAGAAAATTTTGTAAAATAATGTGTTTTGGATATTTAAAAATGAGTTTGAAGTCATTTCCCACGTTCCTACGATATTTATGTTTTTTATTTAAACATAATTCTATATATATATATCTTAAATATAATATAACAATTGGACGATGATGTCATTAAAAATTTAATCACCAGGATTATCTAATTTTATTAAATTGGATAATATTTATAATATGATGACATCATAAATAATAATCAATAATTTATCTTTTATTTTTCTCTTTTATACTTTTAAAATTTTCTTTTTTTTGTTAGTTATTTATTTTATTTACGTTAGGCGATCGAACAAGCATACTAACATGTATCTTTCTTTTTCTTATCAATAAAAGTTAAAATATAAGTTTAAAAATACAATTATTTGAATGCTTGTCTTGATGAATATACATGTCTAAAATTCATATAAGTATATATAAAATCATAATTAAGATAAGTCGTAGAAAGAAATAATAATTATTACCTTAATTTTTAATAACAACTCAATTTTAATTTGTATAGTATACTTCTTACCTTTATAGTCACTTAATAACTAATTCTTTGAATAACTATACAAGCGATCCTAAGAAATAATATTTTTACATTTAATATAATTAATTTAATTCCAATCATTCTATTGATTTCATTTTTTTTTTTTTGTAAAGGGTTATGCCAGGTAAATGTTATAAATAACTATAAACGGTTAGTTACAAGAACAAGTAATACCACAACTCGAAACATAGAAAACGAAACTTGTATCGAACAGGCTCTACAAAACAACCAATAAACAATTGAGAAAGTAAAACATAAAACCCAGCAAGGAAAACTGCACGGGTGAAACAAGACAAACAATCTTGTATGACATTTTCTTGAATTGAAACCATTTACACGGCCCAACTGAGTATCACCCGGACAGAATTAGCCTAAACCCGTATGGGTGATGTAAGAAAGCAAGAACACATTATGCACCAATATTACATCCTCCTCTCCATTCAAGCAAGAACATACCCCGAGCACTTGAATCGAAAGAGACTGCCTCCTTAAAAAACCTTCCCAAGAAAAATCCAGTGGGAAAAACCTTGGATAAGGAAAAAAGAGTACAACTCTCAAACGAAACCCCCATCTTGGACCAAACACAAATCTGGGATCTTCCATAAATCCAACAAACGCAGAGCATTAGGCTTCACCTTCTGAAACCGAATAAAAACAAGCTTTAACCGAACATTAGAAACAATAATTTCATAAAGCTGAGTTGATGACCGAGACTTGTTGGTGAACAATCTAGGATTCCTCTCTTGCCAAACGTAGTATGTAGAAGCCGTAAGCACTATTCGCGAGAGAACACTATGAACAATACGACTTTTCGAAATAGGGATGAGAAAAACCAGGATCTCCGCCAAACGCTTAGGGACATTATCCATCTCAAAAACCACCCGAATCATATTCCAGACCCGCATAGAAAATGAGCATTCAAAGAACATATGATTATGTGAATCAGGCACCAAATCACACAACGGACATCGAAGCAGGTTTAAGTTAGTCGAAGGACCAACATCCCATTGCCTCAACTTGTTAAGAGTCTTCAATTTCTTATTTAGAACCAGCCACATATTAAACGCATGCCTCGGAATTCAATGAGAAAACTATACAATATGAAACCAAGCAACCTCATGATCCCGACTCCAAATAGATTCCCACACAAGAGAGACCGAGAACGGCTGAAAAATCCCATTACTGTCACGCCACAACACTTCATGACGAGCGTCTTCATGCAACATAGGAATATTCACTTGCAATAATATTGGAAACCTAGAGAACCAATCCAAAGGCCACCTCCATGCACCATTATGAATTTGATCATAGACGGAATCGATTAAGGAAAAACTAGCACGGGTTATAACTCTTGTAGTTAAAATCCGTTTAATAGGGCTTTTATCACACCAATTATCAAACCAAATGAACCTAGACTTGCCATTTTGAACTTTATGCCATACAAAGTTCCGAATAGTAGCACGAATTTGCAAAATCTTCCGCCATCCCCTATTCATATCAGCTGTGCATGGAACATCCCAAAAACTCCTACCATTCAATTTATAACCGTGAATCCATTTAACCCATAAAGATTCTCTATGAGTCAAAATGCTCCAAATATGAGACACATAAGAGCAACATTAAAATCAGCTAGATGACAGATGCCCAACCCACCTTCAGATTTCGGCTTGCACACATTCTCCCAAGCAACTTTCGCCTTTCCCTTCTTCAATTCTCTATGGCACCATAGAAAACCCCTCATAATTTGTTCAATATCATGAATAATACGAAATGGAAGAATAAAGACCGATGCCCAATAGATATGCATAGAAGACAAAACCGAAGTTACAAGTTGAAGGCGGCCCGCAAAAGAGACACACTTGTTTTTCCAGTCTGCAACTCGACTCTGAAGACGCTCAACAAGAACTTTGCAATCCCTATATAATAGACGAGAAGAAACTAACGGGACTCCAAGATAATACATTTCGTGCTTTTAACCCAAATCAAGCTAAAGAAACTTATTCAATGGTCACTGCTAATCGCTTTTGGTCCCAAATCTTTGGGGTTGCTTTTTCCAATAAACGTTGGTTACATTTCCTTATATTATTTGTACCGGTAACTGGTTTATGGATGAGTGATCTTGGAGTAGTCGGTTTGGCCTTGAACCTATGTGCCTATGACTTCGTTTCTCAGGTAGTTCGCACAGCGGAAGATCCTGAATTTGAGACTCTCTACACCAAAAATATTCTCTTAAACGAAGGTATTCGTGCTTCGATGGTGGCTCAAGATCAGCCTTATGAAAATCTTATATTCCCTGAGGAGGTTTTACCCCGTGGAGACGCTCTTTAATGGAACTTTAGCTTTAGCTGGTCGTGACCAACAGTTTCGCTTGGTGGGCCGGGAATGTCCGGCTTATCAATTTATCCGGTAAACTACTAGGGGCTCCTGTAGCCCATGTCGGATTAATTTTATTCTGGGCCGGAGCAATGAATCTATTTGAAGTGGCTCATTTCGTACCAGAGAAGCCTATGTATGAACAAGGATTAATTTTACTTCCCCACTTAGCTACTCTAGCTTGGGGGTAGGTCCTAGTGGGGAAGTTATAGATACTTTTCCATACTTTGTATCTGGAGTAGTTTACTTATATATATTCATCCATGGATTCTTTATTCATACTCATTCAATTGGAAGTATTGATCCAATTTTAAAATTATGTTTCGCAATTTCATAATCCAAGTTTTCAGTTTTGACTTTTAGATCAAAATCTCGAAAATTTATATTTTTCCTTGAATGTGTCATTGAAAGGTAAAGGATTTAATCCTTTTAATGAAATAAAGTTTTTGATCAGAATATGAATCAAACCGAAAGATCCCTTAACTATTAAGGGGGTTAATAGAACGAGTCACACTTTTACCACTAAACTATCCCGCTACAATGCAATTATTATATATAAATGGACCTTTTATTGATTATATAGAATAGAAATATATAAAAAATAAATGGACCTTTTGTCGAGGCATAACAGGGAGAATACCATTGTGAAATGGCACTGAATTCAAAATCTCCATTTTAACCACATGAGGCACATTGCAAAAATAATCAGTACTCTTCGGGATACTAGGAGCCAGACTCGAGACATTCTTAAACTCCTCCAACGCCTCCATAATAAGATTTGCAAATCGCACATTACCTCGGGCAAACAAGAATAAATCATCTGCAAAATAAAGGTTAACAATCATTTGCTTGTCACAATGATGATATTGAAACCCATCCTCATTAATAAATTTACGCTGCAAAACAAGCGTTAGAACTTCCATAACTGAAGTAAAAAGGTATGGAGACATAGGATCACCTTGCCTCAAACCTCACTTACCTTTAAACCAACCATATATATCACCATTAATACATACAAAATACGAAACACTCGTCGCACAAGCCATAATCCATAAGACCATCTTGGGATGAAACCCAAACCCTCTCAAAATTTGATCTAAAAGGCACCAATCCACCGTGTCATATTGAATATCAATTTTAAAAGCACATCTAGGAGGACCACTACGCCTATGATAATTTCTCATAAGCTCATGAGTCAAGAGGATATTATCAGAGATTTTACAACCCGGCACAAATGCCGATTGATTAATACTAACCACATCACCAAGGCCCTCCTTAATACGATTAGTAATAATTTTACTCTGACAACCCTCGAAAATCGTTACATTCCGTACACCTTAAAATCATGCATTCTTACGCTAATTCCCCTTTAATGAAATCAAACGTGATTTAAACTAAGATAAGTCTAGCACACGCCCACGTTGCACATTTTGGTGCACACTATTTTAATGCATCATGCATTACGTTTAAGTAATTATTGAGAATTACACAATATAAATCAGATGATTTCCGATAAACACGAACGTTGGTGATAACCTTTCCCCGAACGGTGTAAAACTATCGAATATAATTAGTAGTTAACTACTTATATTATTATGCTACTTAAACTAATCACTAAGTAGCTTAAACATGTCAAATTAATTCAAGCTAGCAAGCTAACATGTTAAATTAATTCCAAGCAAGCTAGCATGCATGTTAAATAAGTCAAAGAACAGATTTTCCTCCTCCTCCTTCTTGTGTACGTTTCCTTTCCTTAGCTCACTTCTCATCAACACATTTCACCTCCCTTCTTGCTTGCTTGATATCCACACCACTTGAAAGATCACTTGATTACTTGCCTACTTGCTTGATTGATGGAATGACTAAGCACCTCCCATCAATATTTCCACTTGCTTTCCATTTAAGTAAGGTATTATAGCAAGAAAAACACACACACGTACACTTCACATTTCAAATCTGCTCCAAACTCTCTCATTTCCCTCTCACTTTCTATCACCATTTCCATCTTCATTTTAATTGGGAAAAGCTTAGAAATCAGGTTTAAAAAGGAATTTGGGTTGAAGATCTTATTCAAGTTCAAGTTCAAGTTCTCATTTTCTTCTTAGCATTTTCATCGAAGAGCATTGTAAGGAAAACTCTTCTTGATCTCTTCATTTCCTTTATTTTAAATACTTACATGCTAGATGTTCACTAATACGTTAAAATCAACTAATATATATGTATATATGTGTTATTAATGGCAAAAACTCGTTGTAAAGAACTAAAGAAACTCGAAACTCAAAGAAACTTACTGGACAAAAACTTTGGACGAATTGGGAACATCATAACTCGGAAATAAAATAACCAAATTTAGTGATTCTTGAGCCTAAAATTAAGTTTAAGAAGTTAGGTTTCCAACCCAAGTGGTCTCATGTAATTTGGACAAGTTTTGATACCACAAATCGATTTTATAAGAACATGTGTCTAATATGTCTTCATGAGATGGAATTTGACCCTACTTTGAGAGACCATAACTTTTTATTCACAGATCCAAAAGAGATGAATCTTTTTCCCAAAGGTCACATTTTGTCTTAGCTTTAAAAGTAGTATGGTCTCGTTTTGTGAAGATGAGTCTAACTCAGTAAACAAATGATTTTCTTAACAACTGTCCAGAAAAATAGCTGTTGTACCTCTGTGTACTAATAAATAGCTTTGAACCCCTTATACTTATCCAAAAATTATGAATCTTACAGTTATTTAAACCTAACACATATAGGAATATGTGGTAAAAATTTCATAACAAAATAAGTTCGTTTGACCAGTCAAAATGATACCACAAGAAGGGTAAAAAAATGGGCAGAATCTGTTCAAAATGTAAATAGCACTAACTTTGGTCTAACAGTACTAACTTTGGTCAAACAGTACTAACTTTGGTCAAACAACACTAACTTTGGTCAAACAGCACTAACTGTGGTCAAACAGTACTAAATCTGGTCAATAAGCACTAACTGTGACTTAACAGCACTAAATATGGTCAAACAGTACTAACTTTGGTCAAACAGCACTAACTGTGGTCAAACAGTTCTAACTTTGGTCAAACAGCACTAACTATGACTTAACAGCACTAACAGTACTAACAGCACTAACAGCACTAACAGCACTAACATCACTAACGGCACTAACTTTGGCCTAATAACACTAATAATGAAAACAACATTAACGAAAACAACACTAAACTCTATAAACCCAACAAATTCCAATCTTTGAACAAATAGAGAAATGTATTCAAACGCTACGTTTTGAACAAATGATAATGAAGATTTCTAATCGATTTAATAATTGCGTTTTCACTAACGATATACATTTTAGGTTTAAAAACCTTAAATGTACACTGTAATAACAAAGTAATTATGTTTTCGAGAAACATATAAGTATGCATACAAAACTATCACCAACGGGTCGTACACTTTTCGAAAACGAAATACTCTTTCAACCTACTAATTGAGTGAACAACTAGCATAGATATGTGGGTAGCTATCTACTTATACAACCTAGGTGTGCGGGTAGCCACCTACTATTATGAGCATAGATGTGCGGGTAGCCATCTACTTTTACAAACCTAGATATGTGGTTAGCTATCTACTTATACAAACGACCTCATGCGTATAGGGCGTTAGGAGGCTATTTTGGGCAAACTTATTTCTTTAAACGCTAGCTCTCACAAAGCTCACCAGGTGAGTTTACAGCCCCTATTTTACTGCTTTTTACTGCTTTCTAAATTTGGGGTGAAAAACATATGTACTGTTTACATACAAACTGTTTTCATGCGATGATTGAAAAACTGACAACGAATCTTTGTGCGAACCTATGTTAAACTAGTTGTAGTGCATAGAGGTCCTCATGACTACAAACTGTAACCATTAGCTAGATGACGCTAGCCACCGAATATGCGAATAGTACTATTGGGATGACATCCCTCCCACTTTTGTTAGTCATGCTAACTACCGACTATATGTCGAGACGAGGAGCGTATATTTTAATGGCCCCAGGCAAAAACAACAAAAGTTGTGGTTTGGTTATAGGCCTAGGTGTCGGCACTTTAACTCGTAAGGTCTTGCAAACCTTCAGGGGATCACCGTCAGCTACTTATTGTTTTAAATTGTATATCATCGTACTACTTGCCATGGATGGCACGATATGATTTGTGAAACATTTCCTAAACGCTTGGTTTAAATGATAGAGTCTTAAACCTGTGGATTCACTCAACAATTTTGTTGATCCTTTTAACTATGTTTTTCAGGGAATTAGCGGCGACGTAAGAGCATGCATGCATATTTTGGGACCCTTGCTCACCACGATGAATAAGATGCCATTCTTTTGATAACATTGAAACTACGATTTTATGATTAAAATGTTAATCATATTGTTTTGCTAAACAGTTATCGTTCTTACGAATTCGATAAACTTGTAATCCTTGAATTTAATCTATTTATGGCATTCTAAGAATATGTTTACGATAATCATATGCTCTCGATTTAATTGTCGAATCGATCCCCATCACGCCCCGTGCTTCCGCATTGCTTGAACGTGACATGATTTTATTGGGGTGTGACATTTACTGATGCATTTATATAGGACATTACAACATGAGATAAGCCTGTAGTCAGTAACTCTAGCAGGGGTAGTAACTTTCGGAATAAGAGCTATGATTGTATGATTAACCTCTTTTAACAGCTTACCATTAGAGAAAAACTCACGGACAACACAGGTAACACCACCACCAACCACATGCCAAGCTTTCTTAAAAAATGCAGCAGTAAAACCATCAAATCTTGCAACTTGTATGCAGGCAGTAAAACCACATGCCAAGATTTCTTACATGTATGTACAGATGAGTTTATATATCTTTTAAGTGTTATAAACAAGTCAAATGCTTGCAACTTGAAATTGAAAATTGTCAGTTGAAGTTTGTTATCATAAATATTATATTGCAAAGTTTTTATATATATTTTTGCAAAAATTATGTTTCTCATAAGACTTTTAATTGACTCAAAAAGTTTTAAGACTTTTGCCCCTTTTAGAAACGAATGAAGGACAAATGTGTAGAATAAACTTCTCAAGGACATTCAGAAAGTATAAAATAAACACTTTCACTAATTGAGGTCAATTGTAAAACTTAACATTAATACTTCTAACTTTTTCTATTTTATTTTATAATTATATCCTAGCTATGAATACGATCCCCTGTGATACAAAGATGAAAATCGGGTATATATATATAATGGACAACAGTTACAAAACAGCTTTGGACTCCATTTGACATTTGAAAAAAGAAGCTACCTATTACTTTAAATGTTAAGCCCATTATCTTATAGTCATAAGCTTAACCCAATTGAGCTATCTTTTTATTAATTCATATATATGATCGATCAATTATACTTTCTTCAAATATGCGAGTTTTTGTCTCTTTTTGGTGAGTCACTCGATTATAATCCATCTCCTTTTTATTCACTCCTTCAATTATAGTCACTCGTATGAAACTTCGGACATTTTTTTCAATTGTTAAAAAAAGTAATTCTGCCCAAATACTATTGTTATTTTGCTTTATTATTGATTATAAATTATAATAATATATACTATTCGTATTATATGTGTTATTGATATTAGTTGTTATTTAGATTTAGCAATTTAGGTTAATTAGTATATTGAAAATTTTAAATGTTTAACTGTGTCAGCTATTTTGAAGGCGAACATATTAAATTTCTTTAGAAAAACAACATATGCTAGTGTTCCTAAAACTACAATCGTAGAAGAGCAACAATTATGTGTTCAACAAACTACAGTTCCAAGACAATGAAAAAAGAACTCCTTCCACACAAAGTATAAGAAGATCGATTTAACTTAACTACCATCCGATTCGGTGACCAAGATATTATTAATGCAATGTGCCAAGTGAGGGTCTCTAAGACAAGACTTCAAGTAACGAGAAATAGAGGAAATGAACTACTTGTTGGTTTGGTTGGTTGGATCTAGGAGTGCTTTCTGAGAGCTGCACACTTTTTTCCTTATCCAAGGTTTTTCCCTCTGGGTTTTTTTTTTGAAGAGTTTTTAAGGAGGCAGTCTCAGTTGGCGTTTTCTTCTCCTACGGTGCAATGGTCAGCCTGGATGGGTGGGTAGTTCCTGTTTTAAGTTGTTTTTTCCTATTGGTGTTCTTGTTTATGTCTGTAGTTAGTTCTGCTTCGTTTTGTGGTATGTCACAAACGAATGCGTGTGTGTTCAAGCTTGCTTGAGGTTAATGTGGTCTTCTGCCATATTCCATTGTAATATGTGGGTTTGATTAATATATTTTACCGGGGAATTCCCCTTTACCAAAAAAAAAACAAAAAATTAGATATGCAAGACCAGTACTATAATGGAATAAATCGTCATAGGGTTCTCAGGGTTAGAACTTATTTCGACTTGCATAACTTACCTGTTACCATGTTTATTTATTTTATTCACAAGTTAGTTGTGCACCACTACAAATTCGGTCATATATATGGCTTCATTATGCCAAAGTAAGAATTTTTACTGAATAAACACGACATTACTTATTTCTATGGCTTCATTATGCCAAAGTAAGAAATTTTAAAGCGTTTCAAGTGGACGAGCTAATCAAAATGGCTACTTTTATCCTTCTTTGACATATGAGCTTAAAGTGCTTAGAGGACAATTTAACAATATGGAGATGCAAGGTTTTAGTCAAAACGGAATCAGAGACTTGTCCAAGTTGATGGTCAAAACGGACAAGCAAAAGATCCAAATGTGTATTTGCTTGTTGTGATATCAACAATGGAGCGCGCTTTTTGGGCAATGAAATATGTTAGTTACTAGACTAGTTGATATAAAACTTGTAAGTTTTTATATCAATGATACGTTTATTTTAAACGATATTTGTATCGATCCGACCTGTATTAAATAAGTACCATTTTTTATTTGATTTTCAACCTGATATGAATTTAAGAAGGTTGGACCCCGGTCCGTATCAATTCTAGATTCGCCACCCTTCAATTAAATCTGATATAATAATTTAGCACGAAGAGCTTGTTTTAAAAACAACATAATAAGAATAACAACTAAACCATACTGGTGTCACAAGAAAGACAACCCAAAAGCAATCAACATATTACAAAGATTCAAACAGATCAAACGCTTACAATAATAAGAATAACAACTAAACCATACTGGTGTCACAAGAAAGACAACCAAAAGCAATCAACATATTACAAAGGTTCAAATAGATCAAACGCTTCTTTCCTCTTCACTGTCATCAATAAACCACCTCACTCAAATTCTTCTTTCATTCAAACTCTGCAGTCTTTGATGATGACACCAATTCTCCTTCGAGTTCCCCATCACTGTTGTACACAAACCTTGTATGTTTGCCATTGAATTTGTTCAAACTTATCTTACTCATCCCTTCACACAAGTCATCCACCACCATGTCATCATAATCCACCTGATTATCTTTATATTCATCACTTGTGCTTGCATTTACTTGAACGGACCATAAGGAAGAATCAGAACCCTCAGAAAAGTCCATGAACAATGATCTTGTTATCACATTCATTTCATCAGTTTCACTTTCCCTCTTAGCTTCTTCATTTGGTGCTGCAATTATCTCATTAAGCATCTGTTCAGAATCAATGCACACCACAAAGAGAACACATTATTCAAATTTCAATCGAGACTAACAAACCATATGTATACACAAATGTAATAAACATTTGTAAAAGATGTATAATTAAAAAATAAAAATAAAAAGAGTGAACCCATTTGGGAATTAAATCCAACAAACCTGATTAAAATTGAAGTTTTCAGCAACAGGGGAGACAGTAAAAGATTGAAAACCCTTGTTGTTACTAGTCGAGAAGTCATAAACTTGAGGCGTATTAGCAGGCGTTGGAAAAAAAGCACCCATTGGATAGTTGAAAGAATTAGGTTCAAAACAGACCTTTGAAATCACACCTTCTTCTTCTTCCTGAACTTTTTTCAAAATGGTTTTCACTTGACCCCTCAATAAAGACTCACCAGATCCAGGAGTCATGTTCGAAACTGTTATCCTCTTTTTCAAACACGTTGATGATGGAGTCTTTAAACTCCCCATTGCAAGCCCAACAATTGGTGATCCATTTGTTATATCAATCAAGGCTTTATTCTCCTTTTCTTGATTTTTTCCAGTATTTTGTCTTGATTTCAATCCACCTTTCAAAGATTCTTCATTCTCACTTCCTAAAACTAGAAAAGATAAAAACTTTATGTTCAATTAACAAAACTCAGCTTCATTAAAAATAATAATACAATTAAAAAATGAATAAGTAACTCACTTGATGAGATTGCCTTTGCTTGTGATCTTGTGATTCTTCTTGATGAAAGTGGTGTTTCCATTGTAAATTATCACCAGAGAATTGATTTACGGTGAAAATTGAAAGAGAAATACGGAATGTTTGAGAGACTGGTTGTTAGGGTTTTAATAAGAGCGACTTGTGGGAATTCAGGAAAAATATGACCGTTGCAGAAGATGGGAGCGTTAACTACAAACTAGCCGTTGTCAGTGGAATGCGTTATTGATATTGGGCTTAGTTACGGGATTACATTATGGCCCAGGAACTTATTAATTAAATTTTAGGTATCAACCTATACTTAGTTATTGTCCTCGAGAGTCATTATATTTTAGAAAATTTTTATTTTGATTATTATATTATTTTTATATCTATTCAAATTATTATACTAAAAAGTTTATACTTTTAAATTATCATACAAAAATATTCATTTATTCGATGATACTACTTTTAATTCATTTAAGTGCACGATATTTTATAATACGATGCACGATTATTTTATTTAATAATTAAATTTTATTGTGTATTTTGAAAAATCAGTGCATCATATTTAAAGATGCAGTTCATTATATTCAGCAAAACTGATGCGTCGTAGTTCAAAAACAATAGTGAACTATTGATATTACGATTCGACGAAACAAAAAAGAAAAAAGAAAAACGTAAAAAAAACCGACGAAAAGAAGACTTAAAAATTTTTTAGAAAATGAAAATTAAAAAAGAAGGAAAATGTTTTTCTTAAAGTTGAAAATTAAATGAAAAACGAAATAAAAAAAAATAAAATAAAGTGAAGAATTAAAAAAGAAAGAGAAATGGAAAGAAATAAGCAGGAAATGGATATGACATTTGTTCCTTCCTAATTGACTTCTCCCTTTTCTCTCAAAACCACATTCACTTTTATTTCACTCTCATTATAAGTCAACGCTAATTCTTCATATTTTTCAAGTCTATTTGTCTTCCACTTTCATCAGCACCAAAATCATTTGCAAGTGCCCAAAGTCCAGATTGAAGGAACCATGTTTAGTAGAATCAATGTAAAAAAAGACATGAACATAAAACAACTACCATCAGGTTCGTTTTTTCTTTTTTTAGTTACATTTGACTTTCAATTTATGAACTTAGCTTTCTTGAATATGTTAAGAAAAGAAAAGTATAGTGGAAAATAAAACATGATTATATGTTCAATTTTTTTTCGTAATGTTAGTTGATTAAGCTTCGTTACAGACTTGATATGGAATTGTTCATTAAACGTTTTTATACATAATGAAGTAAATAGTGAAACAGAATATGCATTAATCAAGGATAATGACAACTATGGAAATCTTATGCACGATGGAGAAGAGATGTTCAAGGTTTGTGTATACTAATTTTTACACGAAAAGAAAAGATGAACCCAATTTGTCTTTTCTTTTCGAAGTTATGCCAACAAATTAATTTTCTTTATCTAATTTGTCTTTTAATTTCAGCTTTTGTTAGTCTAATATAAAAAGCTATAGTTGGATTAGGTGACGAAACATATTATTATTGAGGTTTGCATGAAATTTTAAGATGATTTAGCAAAGAAAGCATGTACAATTCTTTAAACCTTTTCAAAAACTTCCCACCGAATATTTAAATGCATGAGATTAAGAAACTAAAAGGTTAAAAAAAATGTTCAATACTACAATATAACACCTCAAGATTTTTAATCATATAAATTCAGCTAGTAGATAAAATACGCGTTTATTTGCACTATATTATTTGCATTATATTTGTACAAGAAGGAATTGTATGTATTGGTTTAGGAGTGGCAATCTATTTCACTTAGAACTCATGACAAACTTAAAATGGGCACTTAAACGTGAAGTGAAATGATGCGGCAGTTTGAAAATGAATTAGCTTCATGAGTAAGTTGTCAACCATTTCGCATAAATAAGAGGTCAACTTCTTTCATATTCTGATTTCCATTCACGTACATAAGAATATAAAAGAAAAGTGGAGCAAAACCATTGTGTTTTGTGAACTTAAAATACGAATTTCGTTTTGACTTCTAGTCAAGTTTCAGGGCTCATTAACAGGCCATCAATACGTAATAATCATCTTAATTCAAGATAGAAAATAGAGTTTTGGAAGGAATAACTATCTTAGTTCAAGATTGAAATAGAGTTTTGGAAGGAAATAAGCAAAGAATCCCTAGGTTTTTGCCTATGTAATCCACTTTTAACATTTTCATAGATTCAAACTCAGACCATGTTTAGAAAATGTCATATGATTATTAATGTTAGTACATATCTGTTTGACAATCAGCTTGTTTAGAAATTAGCTTGATTTTGTATGTTTGCGACACTAATATGCGACTTTATGTTAAAGTCGCAGACTTGCAAAATGCGACTTTAATATTAAGGTCGCAGGGTAAAGTCTCAGGTCAGTCTTGATTAGTATAAATACAGTAAACTAACTAGATAAAAAGCTACAAATCAAAAGAGTAAAGTAAGACATGCAAAAGTTGCTATAAAGTGACAACAAAAGTTGAACATATTGTAATGTACTTTTTAAGTGCATAAGTAAGATTATTGCGTACTTTTTAAGTGCATAAGTAAGATTATTGCGAATCGTATGAAAGAAGGTTTAAATGATCTTGTTAGTGATAATCAATCTGCTTTTGTCCCGGGTCGTAGAATTTCGGATAATATTCTTCTTACTCAAGAGCTTATGTATAATTATCACCTTGATCTTGGTCCCCTGCGATGTGCTTTTAAAGTTGATATTCAAAAGGTCTATGATACGGTGGATTGGTTTTCGCTTCCATTCGAAGATGATTGCTTGGATTATGAAGTGTGTTTCGAGTACTTCCTTTTCGATCAGCATTAATGGTGTGCTTCATGGTTTCTTTAAAGGTAAAAAGGGTCTCCATCAAGGCGATCCTATGTCTCCTTATCTTTTTACTCTCGTTATGGAAGTCTTAACTCTTATTATCAAGCGAAGGGTTCGGGATCTGGATGTGTTTGAGTTTCATCATAATTGCTCCAAATTAAGAATTGTGAATATTTATTTTGCGGATGATTTGTTTCTTTTCGCCCATGGTGATATTGGTTTTGTTCGAGTGATTAAAGACGCCCTTGATGAGTTCAAATTGGTTTCGGGTTTGGTTCCAAGTATCTCTTAGAGCACCGCTGATTTTTGTAATGTTCGGCAGCATGTTAAGGTTTCCATTATTTCTATGTTGCCTTTTATTGAAGGTATGCTTTCGGTTGAATATTTAGGTATGCCACTTGTCTCCACTATATTGGTTTGTAGAGATTGTCAGGAGTTGCTTGAAAAGGTCCATAATATAGTTAATGATTGGAAGAACAAGTTTCTTTCCTATTTGGGTAGATTACAGCTTGTTCAATATGTTCTCTCTTCTATGCATATTTATTGGGCTTCCTGTTTTACTTTACTTGCTCGTATTATTTTGGACATTGAACACCTGATGCGTGGTTTCCTATGCTTTGGTGACTACGCATATTTGGAGCATTATAACCTTAAAGGAATCTCTTTGGGTTAAGTGGATTCATGCTTATAAGCTATTGGGTCGTAATTTTTGGGATTTCCTGGCTCGTGGTAACATGAGTTGGGGATGGCGTAAATAAATTCAAGTACGCCCAATTATTCGTGAGTTCTTCTGGTACAAATTGGGAGATGGCAAGACAACGTCTCTTTGGTTTGATAATTGGTGTTCATTAAGTCCTTTGCAGAATATACTCTTGGTTCGTGATATAACTAGAAGTGGTTGTCTTATTTCTTACAATGTGGCTGACTTGTGTCGTGATTGGGCTTGGCAATGGCCAAGTGACTGGGCTGTTCAATTTGTAGATGTATATGTTATGGCTACGCCTTGTCTTGTTTCCGATGTTCCGGATTTGCTAGTTTGGAAGGATAGAAATGGTCTCTTACATTCTTTTTCTGCTGGCGTGGTTTGGGATTCTATTCGGCCTAGAGAGGCAGAGGTGGAGTGGGCTAAGGTTGTTTTCTTTACTCATTGCATTCCTCGGCATGCCTTTTTTCTTTGGTTAATTATTAAATGAAAGTTGAAGACCCAAAATGTCTTGAGACAATGGGATGTTAGTGCTATGGCTAACTTAAACCTTTTTCGATGCCCGTTATGTGAGTTGCAACCGGACTCGCATGATCATCTTTTTTTCGAATGCAACTTTTCGTCCTAAGTGTGGCATACTATTGACAAAGTCGCACCTGCGAATTTACAGACAAAGTCGCACATAGTGTCGCATAGACACTAAATCTAATTTCTAAGTCTTTATCAAGATGTTGACACTCTAACTTGCACCAACAAACTCCCCCTTGTCAATAGCTTGATAAGTTTTTGGTCTCGCTTCAAATTCATTTGCTCAGGAGGTTACTGCCAGCACAGATGCCATTTCGAACACACACCTTTACCACATTTTGAAACTTCATGGCTTCACTTTCTTCATTCTTGTTGAACATGATATGATTTTCTTTAAGCATCAGTAAGGTCTTGTCTTGATAGATTGATTAAACTGATCAGATCATAGACATAGACAAGTTCAACTTTCTCTTTTTGTTCATCTTTAAAAACTTCTATGCAGGCCTCTCCAGTTGTTCCATTGTAATACCACCATTTTAAATTTTTAACAAAGTCAATTGGTAGTCTTTCCAAAGGAATCTTCTTCAACACGTTAACTGGAGGATACACAATTCTCACCCACGGTTTGTTTGTGACAACACTAATCTTATTTTTATATATCTTTCTTTTTCCAAGAGTAGGCTTCATCAAATTAAAACCGTATCTCACCTCTTTCTGAACATTGCTTTCAATATATCTTCCCATACTTGAACATGAGTGATTTATAATATTCAGCCGAGCTAACTTATATATCTCACATTTAGGAAGAGTGCTGAGGTCTTTAAAGCTTCACTTGAAATATTGCAACCCACCAGTTCTTTTCACTATAATCAAATTCAATTTTTCATCATATTTCCAACTTATAACCTGACCATCACATTCACCATTAACTTTGTAGAGTTTCTTCTTGATCATTGGTGGATGAGTAGGTACTCTGAACCATTCCGAATGTCTAGTAGAACTTGAACACTCCGGAACTTCAGGATTGGCTTCAACTTCGATTTCTTCATCAACTTCCTCACTATCATCAATGCTTTCATCACTTTGATCATTCTTTTCAAATACAAAGTCATCGCACATCTCATCTTCATTGTTTATGCTCTCATATTCAATATTTTCATTATCACTTGGAAGCTCAAAAGGATTATGAGAAATTTCTTCTGAAACTATCTCCTCTGAATCTTCTCGATTTATCCCAGCAGCTTCTTTTTCCAAAAACTCTAGCATCGGAATAAGATTTTCTTAAAAATTGAAAGACACCGATAACGGTTCTATATTCAGAAATTCTTCTTCCTCATTCACACTTCTTTCACTTTGCCCAGTATAAACAACCATCTGTAATTGATTTTCATTTGTTGGCTTAGGTTGTTGTTGTTCGGTCGCAAATTCTGCTTGTTCATTATTTCCAGCTTCGAATTCTGTATTATTTCTTGTTTCTGGTTGTGCTCCACCATCATTATCATTATCAGAATCATCATCAGCAGAGGAGTCATCATCATTATCTTTATTTTCTTCTTCATTCTCCCCCTGAACAACAGAATTTCGACGTTGTTCGAGCTCTTTCTCTAACTCTACAATCCTTTCGGATTAAGCATCGATCTTTGCTTGTTGTGTTTCAAACAGTTTGGCATGAGCATCGAGCTGAGCTTGTTGCTTTTCAATCAATTTTGATTGTTCTAGAAATGAAGCTTTCAATTCATTCATAATCGTCAGCAACTGAGTCATTAAAACTGGAGCAGAAGTTGAACTTGTTTCTTGCTGAGTTGGAAGTTGTTGAGAAGAAGTAGTTAGCTGTGAAGATTGAATTGGTTGAGTAACTTGCACTTGAGAAGTTGAGATTTGAGCTCTCCGTTGTCTTGCACGTGGAGGTTCTTCCGGAACATAATCAGCATCAGCTTCTTCAGCTGCAAGTGCTCTCTTCTCTTGACGATCACATTGAAGAAAAGCCAAGCGTTCTGTACTGCCTTTTTGTAATCGTTCCCTTCTAATGTCTCTTTCACGCTCAAGATTCCTTAGATTTTCAGCTTCGCTGGAATCATCACTTGAATCATCGCTTGAAACATTAACCTCTTCGATCAACGGTGCACTTGTTTCAACTTGCAAAGGTTCATTAGCTTGTATGTCTTCAGCAAAGTCATCATGTGCTGCTTCATTTGCATGTTGAGGAATGTCTTCATCATGAGGATCATTTTCAACAGGAGCATCAAATAAATGCTCTTCCCCTTCTTGATTTGGAGCAACTGGATCATCTAGCCAGTTGTCATTCAGCGGCTCTAGATAATTTTCATTAAGAATATGTCCAAACAATGGAATCAGTGCTGGAGTTGGATCCTTCCCAAAATGTTGACAATCCACGTATACTCTTTTAGTCATGGGGACTAATCGCAAAGTAAGCATCCCTTGGTTTGGCAAGTTCGGAAATAGATGATTTAAAATTAGTTGAACAAATCGTGGAAACATATAGAACTTGGTGTGGCTTGAAATGTTTAAGATCATATTTGCAAAAACATATCCAGAGAAGTTGCAAGGCTTGTTCAAAGTAAGGGCAACCATAGCAGAGCCCAAACTGTGTCTGATTCCATCCAACCCTCCTTTGCATCCAGATAAGCACACAATCAGAAAGTGCATGAATAATCTCAACACAGGACTAAGCTTTTGTTTCCTGTATTGATCCAGTGAGATGTCAGGATATCCGATCCTTTGGAAAACTCCGGAGATTAAAGTGACAGGGAAGATTGTTCTTGCATCAGCAACATTCCCAAACTGGAGTACGTTACACACTGTGTCCTCAGTAATAATAACCTGTTGGTCTAGGACAGTGGTAACTAATCTCTGCACACCATCAACAGTGTCGTGCGTTGCATTGCTCCAAAAATCTATAATGTGATTGGCATAAACGGTTGTAGAAGCAGTGAGTGCATAGTGAACTCTGGAACGTCTCAGAAAATTCAGCAACTCCAGATAAGGTTGCGCACTAGCCAAAGAAGTATCAATTAATGCTGTGGTGTTGTGCCTTCCTTCGAACATTTTAGGATCAGCCATCTCTAATCTATAAAGTATATACAATTTTGCACAATAGATATATTAACTTCAAAAGTTAAAAGACTTAGAATCAAGATAAAGTCGCTAAGTTAAAGTGTCAGAATAAAGTCTCTAATTAAAGTCTCATTCTAAAGTCGCATGTTAAATTCTCAAACTAAAGTCGCAGATCAAAGTCTCAGAACAAAGTCGCAAGGTAAAGTCTCATGATAAAGTCGTATAACTAAGTTCTCAGACTAAACCCTCAAAATAACGTCGCAGGATAAAGTCTCAGAAGAAATCATTGCGACTTTAGGATAAGTTCGCAGACTTAAAGTCGCTAACTTAAGTTCGCAGAAAGTTGTCAAGGGTAAGTTCGCACAGATAAGGTCGCACAATTAAAGTCGCAGGAACGAACATACAGTTTTTGAAATTTTAAGTACGAACCATCAATTAAGCTTACAATTATCAACTCAAACATGATATCCAGGCTGTAATCAATCAAATGCATCAAGATATATAAGTTTTAACCGTTTATTTCAACAAAATTCATGACGTCATCTTAAATCCTAAAAATTCAAATAGTTTTTAATCAAATAATCATGAAATACATTAAAACAAAGGCTAACAATTATACCTGTGATAGATCAAGTAAATACGAACATGTAGCAACTGATTTAGTTAAATTCCAACGGTTGAAATTTAAGAATTTTGAGATTTAAGTAAAATCGTAGAAATCGTTGGAATAAGGTTGCAGGTAACGTCGCACAAGCTTAATCAGAAATTATTAAGCTAACGTCGCATAATTAAGTATTTATAGTAAACTGTTTATGTGACCTTACCTTAAATTCACAGGTGCGACCTTATTGATAAGTTCGCAGAACACAATTTTGCGACATTAACTTGTGGTACACTAATCACTTTGACTTTTTCGTTTACGGATGCGTTACTCAATCAGATTTAAATGTCTTTTGATCAAAAATAACATAGAAGATAAAATATTTTTGGATTTTTGAAAATAAAGAACAAAATATCTTTTTGCGAAGGAGATTTGTATTTGGTTCGGGATCATATCAGTATGAAACATGTTTTTATTAAGAACATCAAAATTCTAAGTTTGATTTATCAGTATTTATTTTATAAGCTCAATGTAAACATTTATAAAACAAATTTTCTAACCTTTAAATGACAACAAACTTGATCTTTGCAGTTTTTAAAAATAGAACCATCATATTTTTCAAAAATTCTTGAAAATTATACACTTAACACCACAACTTGATTTAACCGCTAACCAATGATCATAATTTTGAGATATTTTCCTAACATATATATCTAATTTGAACATAACTAGCAGTAGATCATGTCTGAAAACATTCAAGTGAATAACGTATATAGTTGTTTTGGACTTACATGCACATACGGACTCACAAGCCGGCAACTATACACTGTACTTTCAAACATTTCACCAAAAGAGCAAATAGGATAATACTAATATGTACGATTTCTCGTATCTTTTGACTTTAAAGATTTTTAGCACACTTGATTAAGGATTGCAACAACGGACTTATATCCTAAACCAAGTACGTATGTAATTGTTTAGGACTTACATGCAGCAACGGTCTTACAAGCCCCAGTTACACACTATGCCTCTCAAAGTATTAACCTATATGGCCTCATTGGCTCTTTTTGTTCAAATATTTATACATATATATACATCTCGTTTTTATGATCACTTTGTTGATGCATCTTAGTGTGTCTGTCAGTTGGTCAAGTCTGTAATGTGTTTGTTAATGTAATTGAGCTAGTTAGAATTACATTTTCTGTGTTATGCGACACAAGGTCTGTGTCGCATTAGTTGTAGTTGCGACACAATGATTATGTCGCAATAGTGATCTATGCGACACAAGGCTTGTGTCGCATTATCCGGCCATTTTGTTTAGTATAAATACCCAAATGTTAGGGTTTTAGAGAGAGACTTTTTGGGGATTTTACACACACTTATTCTCTGTTTTTGGCTGCTTTATTTCTTGAGAATATTTGATAAAGAAATATAAAGTATTATTATTGATTTGTTCTTTATTGCTTTAAGCTTTATATTTTATTCGTGTCATTATCTCCTTTAAGCGATTTGATTAAAAGATCCATCCAACGGGATCTACAATTGGTATCAGAGCCATAATCATTGATTTTGGTGGTATCAAATCGTTTTGGTAAGTTTTTAATACTTATTTTGATTATTTAACATTTTTTTTTTGTTTGTATTTGATCTTCATTATAAAGTGTTTTGGAGCTGAAACTTGGAGTTTTTAAGCGTAAAAAACTAAGCTTTTACGAAGTTTTTCGTTTAAAAATCATTAGGTTTCAAACTTTTTCGTTTTTGAGTTTTCTGGGGTCTGACAGCGCCGTTTTGCGACACAAGTCTGCGACATTAATTTGTGTCGCTAATAGGGTTTTAGCGACCTTAATATTTGCGACATAAAAGTTGCGACATACTTGTTTTGCGACACAAGGTCTGCGCCACAGATATCTTGCGACACAATATTTGTGTCGCTGTAAGATCTTCTGCGACAGAAGTTGCGACACAACATTAGTGTCGCTAACTCCAGTTTTAGCAAATTTTTTTGAAAAGTCTCTCGAGCCCGTTACGATGACGTCTTCTGCATCAGCATCTATTCAACAAGTTGGGGCTTTGTTAAAATATAATAGTGAGGTGGGTTCAACAAATAAACCACCTATGTATACAAATGGAATGAATTACTCGGATTGGCGTTAGAGATTTGAAGCATTTTTATCTTTCAACGATCCTGAAATGCTAATTTACATGGAAGAAAGGTATGAACGCCCCGGGAGGACCGGTATCTTTGATGGACCTATTCCTGAAAAATCCATTAAGTCTAGGACTCCTGAGGAACGTAAGGCTTTTGACACTGAAAAGAAGACTTACTCTGCTATTACCATGGCTTTACCTCAACAGATTCTCCGACAACTTCGCCAACACAAAACTGCGTATGATTTATGGATTGCTTTTGAAAAGAAATGTGGTGGCAGTGATCAGTACAAACGGAACAAACTGGATCTAGTCAAGAAACAGTTTGAAGTCTTTGACATGCTGCTTACTGAATCTCTTGAAGATATGTGCAGTAGATATTCACAGCTTGTTAGTGAATTAGTCGAGGGAGGTGTAAATCTCGACAAAACTGATGTCAACAAGAAGCTTTTGGGTTCCTTACCCAAAAAGTGGAATACACGAGTGCTGCTGATGGAAAAAGACGAAGACATCATGGACATGGAGCTTGATGATTTGGTTGGACAGATTGCTGCTGATCTCTTAGATATGCAGAAAAAGGAAACCAAAGCTACTGCACACCTTCAAAACCCGAAGTTATATGGTGTGGATGTTCCTGCTGCAGTGACTCAAGCTGCTGGTTCTGCATTTTTCTCTGGAGGTTCTTGTAGTTCTGGTGCCCCAAGTACATCTAGTGGATTTGGATATCCCACCATCAACTCTTCAAGTGGGAGTGGTGCTTATTCAAACTTCAAAGGTACATCTCCTGCAATTGCTGAAGAACATGCAGTTGTTTTTACAGCTTTCTTGTCGGCTTATGATGACTTCCTATCCAACAAGAACAGCACTGTGGATCTGACTGAAGAAGATTTCAGTCAAATTGATCAAGAAGAGCTTGAGCGTATGGACTTGAAGTGGAGCATGGCTATGCTCACAAGAAGAGTCAAGAACTTCTTGAAGAAAACTGGAAGGAAGAATGTCACTGATTCGGAAGAGAAGGGTCTGGGTTTTAACAAGAGCAAGGTGAAATGCTACCAATGTCATAACTATGGACACTTTGCTCGTGAATGTGACCGCAAGAAGAACCCACCTTCTGGCCTATCTAAACCTTCTCAGTACAACTCAACTGATAAGACCAAAAATGATGAGAAGGCAATGGTTTCCGCTGCACTGCTGCTTTCTAACAATGCTTGGGAATGGTCTGATCCAGATGAGGATGATGCAGAAAAGGCACTGATGGCTGAGGTGCATGAGGTAGATGATGAACCTTTATCATGTGTTTCGTGCATTAAATTGACTAACCAACTAAACAGGTATAGAGAGGATACCAAACGCCTTAACACTGTTATTGAAAATTTAAATGAAACAAATGACATGTTAAGAAACAGTGATAAGGCAAGTGGTTTAAAGTTAAAAGCTATTTTAGAAGAGAAAAAGGAATTGAAAGCTAAAATTTTTGAACAACAAGATGAAATTGGTAGCTATGTTGATGTACTATCATCTGTTAAAAAAGAACTTGTTGAATCTCAAACTGAGGTTCTAAATTTAAAGAAAAAGCTTTCAAACTTTTCGGTCTCCTCTCTAGTCTTTGATGAAATCCTACAGGCACAGAGGACCGATACCAAAAGTAAGGCAGGACTTGGTTTTCATCAAGTCCCACCTCCTAAGGATTATCTTCCCATGCCTGTTAGGGATAATGTTAATGAATTAATGCCTATCTTTACAAAGATAGATGTTAAACCTGTCAAACCTGCTGTTAGCATCAAGATAAGTAAGCCTGAGCTAGTTAAGGCTGAAACTGTCATCACTGCATCAAAACAACCTGAAACTAGTAGGCCCGAGCTAGTTAGGGCTAATACTAGTGAGTCTGAAACAAGTAAGACTCAAAAGGTTGAGAAAGTTAAACCTGTTAAGGCTGAGATTCATCAGACTGAGCTAATTAAGTCTGAGAATATAGTTGAGCCTAAGTTAGGAAAGGCTCTTTCTGTGCTTCCTCGTATTACTGAAGAGGAAATTGAAATTGAGGACATAACTGATCAAGAGTTTAGACCAGTAAAGAAAAATGTCAAGCCTGAAAATCATATAATTACTATCGAACGAAATGAACAGGCTATAACAAAAGGAAAAGGTAAAGCTATGGTTGAACCTCAAAAGAAGATTGTTTCTAAACCAACTATATTAAATAAATCTTCTAAAAATTCTTCTAAAGCATCTCTTGTTGAATGCTCACGTAAATGTGACTGTTCAACACATGCTTCTTTTGGTCGAGCTCATCGGTTTATTCCTCAATCTCAATCAAGTGTTGAGCATCGATCTTGCTTCTACTGCAAGAAGCAAGGTCATTTGATAAATGTTTGTCCCGTGCTTGCGAAGAAACAGTATGGGAAACAGGTTTCGCGAGTCTCAAAATTTAAGAATCCTTCAAAGAAGTCTATTTCAATGAAAGGCTTAAAGACTCCTGTCCCAGTTGTCAAAGTCAACAAAGTTGAGCAAAATACTTTGCAAAACTTGAAGCTCAAAGTTGTTGACTCGCAAGCATCCAAACCAAAGCAGGTTTGGAAGATTAAAGAATCTTGCAAAGATTCTACATCCGACAATACCTCATCAGTTAAACATTCTAAACTGTTTGAAAACAAAGTTTTGACTGATGTGGTCATTGTTGATGATATTACTCAAGACTATAAAGGCTTGGGTCTCCATTTCTAACTAATTTACCTTGTTTGTGGTGCCACAGCAACCTGAATCTGTAAAGAATAGTAAATGGTATATCGACATCGCTTGTTCTCGGCACATGACCGGTGATGTTTCCCTTTTATCTGAGGTTCATGCTTACAATGGAGGTTATGTGGCCTTCGCTGGTGATAAAGGGAGAGTTATTTCTGGTCAGGGTACGCTTACTAATGGAATGGTAAGCTTTGAGAAGGTGAATTTTGTAGAACAATTGCAACACAATCTTCTCAGTGTCTCTCAAGTGTGCGATAAAAAGTACACTACTACTTTCACAGACACTGAGTGTTGTATATTGAAGCCGGGATTTGTAATCCCTGAAGAATGGGTGCTACTGAGGGCACCTCGGGAGCAAGACACGTATATTCTTGACATGAGTACTGTGGAAACTACACAGCTCACATGTCTTCTATCTAAAGCTCCCGAGAAGGAATCGTTATTATGGCACAGGCGTATGGGACACTTGCAGTTTCGCAAGATGAACTACCTGATCAAGAATGATCTAGTGCGAGGTGTCCCTAAGCAATCCTTTGGACTGAATGATCACTGCGTCCCTTGTCAGAAAGGATAGCAACACAAGAAGTCTCACAGACCGAAGCTGGCCAATTCAACTGAGAAGCCCTTGGAGCTGTTTCACATGGATTTATTCGGGCCAGTCAGAAAGAAGAGTTTGGGAGGAGCTTCGTATTGCCTAGTTGTGACGGATGATTATTCGCTGTTTTCTTGGGTTTATTTTCTGAAGACCAAGGATGAAGTGCCTGAGATTCTCATCTATCTATTCGACAAACTGCAAAATCTTTGTGAGTTGAGAATCAAGAAAATTAAGAGTGATAACGGTACGGAGTTTAAAAACTCGATTATGGAACTGTACTGCTTGAGTAATGGTATTGAACACCAATTCAGTGCCGCAAGGACTCCACAGCAGAATGGGGTTGCAGAACGTAAGAATAGGACTTTGATTGAGGCTGCACATACAATGCTATCTGACTCTAAGCTTCCAATCACATTTTGGGCCGAAGCGGTGAATACGGCCTGCTACGTTCTGAATCGGGTGTTAATGGTTAAGAAGAAGAACAAGATATCCTATGAATTGTTCAACAACAGAAAGCCTAATCTACAGTTTCTTGAACCGTTCGGCTGCCTATGCACTATTATGCACACCAACGAACGAATTGCTAAGTTTGGTGAGAAATCCTGTGAAGGTGTCTTCCTAGGATTCTCTAATAACTCACCAAACAAACGTGTGTATAACTTAGTGACCAAGCGTGTGGAAGAACATTTTGAAGTCACCTTTTTCCATTACACTGACAACCCTCAGGGGAAGGGACCCGAATATTTGTTTGACTATCAAACATTGTTTGATTCTTTTAATATTCTTGAGGAGAATGAAGAAGAGGATATAGTGACACTACTTCACGGGCTGGACATCGCTTCTGAAACACCACCTATCTCTGTTCCTCCACCACCTACAGCAACACCAACTGCTCCTGCTGCTACTTGTGAGACTCCACCTCCACTCGTTACTGAGAATGTTCCTGATCCTACAAATGATGAGGAACAAACGTTTGAGGATTCTGTTCAATCACCCGTATCTGAATTTGAACCATTACCTGCATCTGACCTTGAAGATTTACCTGCACTTCAACTCGAACTTGAAGCTGACTCTACAAACCTTGATTCTATCATTGCTCCGGCTGCAATTCCGAGTTCTCGGATCAATGTGTCACATCAAGTTGATGCCATTCTTGGTGATTTAAAGAAAGGTGTTTTAACGAGACGACAGATTGCTGCTGCTGAACAATCTGTGTTGACGTCGTCTCCTGTTACCGACACTGATTCTGTTTGTCTTGCTTCGGAAATTGAAGAATACTTTCTCTCACAAGTAGAACCGAAGAAGACAGCTGATGCGTTGAAGGATCCATACTGGGTTGAGGCTATGCAGGAAGAGCTTCAACAATTCAAAAAGCTGCAAGTATGGACTTTGGTGCCTTTACCCAAGGGTGTTCATCCAATTGGCACTCGTTGGGTATATCGTGTCAAGAAGGATGATCGGGGCGTGGTAATTCGCAACAAAGCACGTCTAGTGGTCCAGGGCTTCACTCAGATTGAAGGTTTGGACTATAATGAAGTATTTGCGCTGGTTGCTCGTTTGGAATCCATTCGCATTTTCCTGGCGTACGCTTCATTCAAAGGATTTCGGGTTTACCAGCTTGACGTTAAGAGTGCATTTCTATATGGTTAAGTGGTTGAAGAGGTCTATGTCAAACAGCCGCCTGGTTTTGAAGACTCTGTTCATCCGAACTACGTCTGCAAGCTAGACAAGGCATTGTATGGTCTTCATCAAGCTCCTAGAGCTTGGTATGAGCGGCTTGCGACTCATCTTCTGAAGAATGGTTTTGTATGAGGAACGATCGACAGTACTCTCTTCATCAAGCATGCAGGGGAGGACTTGTTGTTAGTACAGGTTTATGTGGATGACATCATCTTTGGTTCCACCAAGGATGAACTGTGTCACGACTTCGAGCGGATCATGAAGTCAGAATTTGAAATGAGTGCAATGGGGGAGCTGAACTTTTTCTTGGGCGTACAAGTCGAACAATCTGCTAAAGGGATTTACATTCATCAGTCCAAGTAAGTCAATGATAAGCTTACGCGGTATAACTTGACTGACTGTAAATCCTATGGAACGCCTTTAGAGCTGAATCATCACCTTGGTCCAGCGGAAGATGAAGAGGAATGTCCGGAAAAAGATTACCGATCTATGATTGGTTCTCTGATGTATCTCACTGAATCGCGTACGGACATTGTCTTTGCAGTCTCTCTCTGTTCCCGGTATCAGGCTAAACTGAACGTGTCTCACATGAAGGCAGTTACGCGAATCTTCGGTTATCTCAAATGTAGACCAACTCTTGGTCTCTGGTATTGTAATGAGAAAACCTTCGCGCTCACTGCTTACTCGGACTCGGATTATGGGGGATGCAATATGGATAAGAAGTCCACTTCTGGTGGATGTCAGTTTCTTGGACCTCGGCTCGTATCATGGCAGTGCAAAAAGCAAACGATTGTTTCTACCTCAACCGCAGAGGCTGAATACATTGCTGCTGCCAGTTGCTGCTCCCAGGTTCTTTGGATACAACACCAGTTGCGCGATTACGGTTTCCTTTTAACTATGACTCCTATTCATATAGATAATACTGCTGCTATATGTATTACACGTAATCCTGTCCAACACTCTAAGACCAAACACATAGAAATTAGGTTTCATTTCATTCGTGATTGCGATGAGAAACACCTAATTGATCTGGTCCAAATAGATACCCTTAAGCAGAATGCCGACCTGTTCACCAAAGCCTTTTTCCGTGCTCGTTTCGATGAGCTAGTCAACATGATAGGGTTACGTTTCTTTCCAATTCAAAAGTAATATTTGTGACCTTATTATGTTATGTTATTATTATTATTAAAAAAAAAAAAAAAAAAGGGTAAGTTATGCAATAGCCACTCTTTGTGCTTACTCGCATTAAAGAAAAGCAATGTTGCAACATGTGCAAAAGACGTTTAGTTGTGTCTGTAAACAACTAGGGAGATGATAGTACATTAGGAGACACCCCTCACACGTCAATCTTAAGTTTTATCCTTGATGTATTAGTAGGTTTATCTCGTATATGTTATACATGTCCTTACAAACACTTGTATCCTTGCACGATGTATTGGTAGGCATTTTCATACTCTTCTTTGAGCAACTAAGAAATCCTTTAATCTGTGTTTATTCTTTTGTGATGACCAACATATGATGTATGACAATGTGTCTTAATTCCTATGTATCAGCTTGCCATGCTTTTATTAACCTGAGCTTGTATCTGACAACATTTGGGGATTTATCCTGTCTGTTTTCTTTGTTGTACGCCCGTACAGACCTGGTCTCAGTCAGTATACTTTCAAAAACCAAGCAAACAAAAGTCAAAGCACTTTAAAGTTTTATAAAATCAAAGACACCTCACAAGGTCGCCAAACGGTTTGACCAAGTCTGGTTTTGCTTAAACCTGAATCAAGTTAAGTCGCTTTGTTGTACATCAGTACAGACCTGTCACCGCTGGCTTGATTCTTAAAAATGTTGAATTCAAATACTTTCTCTAACCAATCGAAGTCTTTGGCATTTCTTGATTCTAGGAGTATATCCGTGTGGGATTCACGGAGACATACTCACTCTCACAATAACTGCTAAAGCTTGAAGTTGAGTGTGTTACATGTTTAAGTGGACAAACGATACTGATAATCGTCTTGTTACAAAGTGCTTCTCAGGCTTGTTAACTTTGCTTGATAAATTGGACAACTATACTGATAATCGAATTAAAATTTGACATTGTCTTGCGAGTCTGTCTTTCTAATATGATCCCTAAGTTGACACCTCTCAAAACGTTCTTTTATGTTATTTTATTATTATATATCTGTTTCTGTTAAATTTCTTTTCTAAGTGTCACAAATAAAAATCAAAATTTAACTCTTGATTGGCTACTGCGACACAAGGCTTGTGTCGCACCATTGTGTCGATGCCTTGTGTCAGGGGTATAAATACCCTCGTGTCGCTGTAATTAGTATCTAATTCCAGCGACACAACAAATTCAAAACCAGCGACACAAGAGAACCCTGCGACACAACAAACCCGACTCGTTTTTTCGATTTTCTTGTGATTTCTGTGGTTTTCATTGCGATTACTCACTTGTTTAGTGTTCTACTCACTCCATTGCATCAATAGGTACATGTTTTAACCATTATTATTACGTATTCATATTAGCATTTAGATTTTAAGTTTCGGATTTTAGGTTTTATATATTATGGCTAAATTAAATGCCTTAAACTGCTTAAATACGCGTAATAATTCTGGAATCATGCTCCTGACATGTTTATGAACCTTCGCGGACCGATTAAACTCAAAAACCCCAAAATTTGTTCATCAGAAAAATCTGGGTTTCATCGTGTTCTTGATAGCGGCACAAGCTGCGACACAACAGTTGTGTCCCTGTTTCTGTTCAGCTTTATGTCGCAGTTTCCGTTCAGCTTAATGCCAGTGTCAATTCGGATCTCGAGTTCACCCGGATCATCTCTCGGGTTCAAGATCGCGAGATTATTCTTTTTGAGCAGATCATTCGAGACTTCTTTCAGTTTCCGGATGACTCTGAGATGCCAGTGGCTTTTGCTCATGTTTTCATTGCCGGGGGTATGGCTCGCCTCGGCTATCCAACTATTCCACGTGATCAATACCGAAATGCCTATCTCACTAAGGTATGGCGGTACTTGATGCACGTTATGATTGTCTGCCTCTCGGGTAGGAAAGCTGGCTTTGATGGAATGAGTTTATCTACCGCATCCGCCATGCTTGCTTTAGTCTACAACAAGCCCTATAACTTCTCGGGGTATATTTTTCGGATTTTGGTAGACAATGCGCAGGCCGGGGAGGGACAGTGGGCTTTGTACCCACGTTTTGTCCAACTATTGATCAATCACTTGCTCCTGGGACTGCCGGTGGACCCGCAACACCAATTTCGCCCAACACTGATGAATACCCGAATCTTCGTGGTTTCCGGTCAGTATGCTTGGGGCGCACCGGTCCCGCCTGATGTGCCATTGTTTGGGCATATTGTTAATGAGGCCTACCTGCCTCCGGAGGGTGACGAATTTGCTGATCCGGCTCCTATTCCTAGGCCACTTTCTCCTCTGCCACAGGCACCGGTTCAAGAACTGCCTCTTCAAGCCCCTCTCCAGCAACCACCTCCTCAACAACAACAATAAGCTATCAATCCCGATCCTCAATTTGAAGATCTCATGAGGGATATTGATGACATATGCCCCTCTCCTCCCAGGTCGACGGGCAAAAGGCCCCGTGAGGATGTCACTTACCTTGTCTCTGACGATATTCCAACATCCAGTCGACCTCGCACCTCTTCGTCTGCAGGGCCTTCAGAAATTCAGACTCCAATGCAACCTCATCCGGATATTATAAAGCAACTTTTGGAACGGATGGAGGAAATGCACGACCAGGCTATTATCATTCAGTCTCAAGCTGCACTTATCGAGGCTCAAACTTCTAGAATTACAACCTTAGAGGATAAGTTTAGGGAGTTTGAGACCCAGTCTATTGGTCCGGGGGAGTCTGTTCCCTCTGGTCCAACTATAGAACCAATAGGACCGGGGTCTGAGTCTGTAACTGAAGATGTACATATTGAACAATCTAATGAAATGCCCACTTTAGAGTATTTTCCTGTGCACCGGATTCCAGGCCAGCTAAGACCGTTGGCTGTAGACTATTCTTGTGCAGACCTCTCATTTATAAAACGCATGATAAATGAAGTCAATTCTGATAATGAAAGTGAAAATTTTGAAGAAGATGATGATGTTGAGTTTGAGGAAGAAGGACTTAATGATGATGAGTTTTATGATGATGCACCGATCATTGAGACTGACTCTTCTAAGGATGAAAGTGAAGAAGAAACTGATAATGCATCTGAGGCTCAAGCTGAAGAAACATCTGATGCTCATGCTCCTGAAACTGAAGTTATTGAAACTAGAGCTTAGAGACTTGCAAATTGGTGGCCGCACGGAAAAGATGGAAAACAAGTGCCGGTTACCTGCAAATCGTACAAAGTCAGTGGAGCATATACAGGATTGACTAAGAGTTGGAAGATATCAACGGGTTGTTTATGATCAAGAGGTTAGATGGTATCCAATATTTCAAAAGATCATTCACCAAGCTGAGCACACTGCCAAAAGGAGAAGTTAATCGTCTTGCTCAGCTCTCTTTGATTAACCCGTCAAGTGATGATCGTGCCAATTTCATTCTGACTATTCTACAAAGGGAGATTCGTACCAAAAGGTACAAGTTTATCAAACTGACGCTGGGAACCAGAATTATCTATAAGAAACGGTTTGATCCAGTCACCAATCAGCCTTTGATCAAAATGCGTTATCCTCCGGCTGATTGCTTAAAGAAGATTCCTCTGGAAACAGTTCCCCTGGACTTTCTAAGAAGATTTCACTACTGGGAATTGGATGCTCACACCAGTGAGGCAGTTCTTGTATTTGTGCCTGAGACAGAGCAACCAGAGAAGAGCTCGTTGTATAATTTGAAGAAAACTCAATTTCGAGTATTTGATCCAATGAGCTTGATAAATTTCTCAGAGAAAGATTTGAGAAAGCTGTTTGACAATCCGATTCGCTTTAATGAGAGAAATGCAGTGAATAAGAAGATCGCATTTCAATTTCAAAGGATTGTCAACGTCTGTGTAACACATGGAATACACGCTGGCGGTGTATTTCCAGCAGGCTGGGTTTGATTGAAGATTTTGAAGACCAAGCTGAAGACACGGGGGAGTTTGTTGATGCATCTTAGTGTGTCTGTCAGTTGGTCAAGTCTGTAATGTGTTTGTTAATGTAATTGAGCTAGTTAGAATTACATTTTCTGTGTTATGCGACACAAGGTCTGTGTCGCATTAGTTGTAGTTGCGACACAATGATTATGTCGCAATAGTGATCTATGCGACACAAGGCTTGTGTTGCATTATCCGGCCTGTTTGTTTAGTATAAATACCCAAATGTTAGGGTTTTAGAGAGAGACTTTTTGGGGATTTTACACACACTTATTCTCTGTTTTTGGCTGCTTATTTTCTTGAGAATATTTGATAAAGAAAAATAAAGTATTATTATTGATTTGTTCTTTATTGCTTTAAGCTTTATATTTTATTCGTGTCATTATCTCCTTTGAGCGATTTGATTAAAAGATCCATCCAACGGGATCTACACACTTGAGATTGGCGTATGTATGTTAAGAGTATGCTTTACTGTCTAATTTGAAAAATAATCCAGTCACTATTTTAAAAATGTAGACCCAGATGCGTATCATTGAAAAGTCAAAAATATAAGATTCAAAATTATTTACACGAGCCTACTAACACATCAAACAAAGTACTTAGGATTTTCCATTTTTATTCAAGTTTCCCTGATATACTATCATTTCCCTGATTTTTACAAACAAAATCTCCCCCTTTTCTTATAAAAAGTTTCTATTTTTTTTTTTTTTTTTTTTTTTTTTTTTTTAATAATAACAAGAAAAAGCAATCTAAGAAAAAGTGATCTAAGTCAGTTTGAAATCATGATCAAGATTTCGCATCCCAACCATTGTTACAAGCTCCTCAAAGCAATTTTTTAGAAAGGCCTTTGTAAAAAATATCTGCGTTTTGTTTAGTTGTATCAATTTGGATTAAGGAAATCTGTTGCTTTTCATAACAATCCCGTATAAAATGATATCGAATTTCGATATGTTGTTTTTGAATGTTGTACGGGATTGCGTGCTATGCAAATAGCAGTTGTGTTGTCAATATGAATAGGAGTTTTAGTAAGTAATAAACCGTAATCTCTCATCTGGTGTTGTATCCACAGAACTTGTGAATAGCAACTAGATGCGGCAATGTACTCAACTTTGGCTGAAGATGTGGAAACAGTCGTCTGTTTCTTACATTGCCATGAGACTAACTGGTTTCCCAAATACTGACATCCTCCAGTAGTAGACTTTTTATCCATATTGCATCCTCCGTAATCCGAATCTGAAAAGGGTGAAAGCTGAATATCTTCATCATTTGGATACCATAACCCGAGTGATGGTTTTCCCTTGAGATAACAGAAGATTCTTTTCGCAGCTTTAAGATGAGAAATCTTTGGAGAAGCCTGATATCTTGAACAAATCGACACAGCGAACATAATATCCGGGCGAGAAGTAGTAAAATACATTAAAGATCCGATGATCGAACGATATTCTCGTTGATATGTATCTTCCTCATCAAGTGAAGGTCCAAGTTTGTGATTCACCTCTATGGGAGTACCAGCAATCTTACAATCTAACATTTTGAATCGGCTCAAAATATCATTAACATATTTAGATTGATGTATGAAAATGCCTTTCTCAGTTTTTTTGACTTGCAAACCTAAAAAGAAAGACATCTGCCCCATAGAGCTCATCTCAAACTTGGATTTCATGATCTTCTCAAAGTCTTTACACATATTATTGTCCGTTGATCCGAAAATAATGTCGTCGACAGAGATTTGAACAAGAAGGAGGTCATCTTTAGATTTCTTGATAAAGAGGGTACTATCAATTTGGCCTCGAGTAAAACCATTTTGCAGTAAATGCTGTGATAGCGTCTCGTTCCAAGCCCTTGGAGCCTGATGAAGTCCATACAAAGCCTTGTCAAGTTTATAGACGTAGTCTGGAAACTATGGATCTTCAAAACTAGGAGGCTGGCAAACATACACCTCTTCATGTACCTTTTCGTATAAGAACGCACTTTTTACATCCAACTGGTACACTTTGAATCGTTTGAAAGCCGCATACGCGAGAAACAAGCGAATAGATTCAAGGCATGTCACTGGAGCGAAAACTTAGTCATAGTCAAGGCCTTCAATTTGCGTGAAACCTTGAACTGCAAGTCTGGCCTTGTTGCGCACGATAACTCCACGATCATCTCTTTTTGCTCTGAACACCCAGCGAGTACCAATAGAGTAAACTCCATTAGGTAACTTTACTAGGGTCCAAACGTTCATTTTGACAAACTGTTGAAGCTCTTCTTGCATAGCCTCTGTTAGTCTGGATGCTCTGGATCTAATTTGAATCATCAATTAAACCGTGCGGAATCCGAATTTAATTGATTAAATGTGAAAGAGCGAAATTGAATCAAATGATTTCTTGTATTGATATATGAAATGAATACAAAAATACTTTACAATTTAGCTCTCAACTCTGTGTGTAAAAATAAACTCGTTCAAAAGCTCTCATGAAAAACTCTGACTAAAAATGACATTTTGCTGCTGTATTTTTTCTAATAAGCCTAGACCTGCCACACTACCTGCGACTTTAAGATTAAAGTCGCATTTTGCAAGTCTGCGACCTTAAGATTAGTGTCGCAAACATACAAAACAAGCTAATTTCTAAAAAAGTTGATTGTCACACAGATATGTATCAACAGCCTCAACCCATGATGGCTCTTGCAAAGCCATTTTTACATTTTTAGGTTCAATTTGTGATAGAAAACATGACTATGGATCTGAGCAATTAAGCTTTGTTGAATCCAATTGAAGAATTTTCTAATTCAGACAATGTTTCCTGAAAATTTTCATCATTCTCAGTTAACACTTGTTCATCAGTTGATTCAGTAATAACAGGTGATGGGATAGAAAATGTCGAAGCAATATCACTTGATTTAGGATAAGTATTATGTGACAACTGTCAAAAATCCCAGGTCATTAACGCACTTAAATTCATATTCTATCTAATTTCGTTTACAACACTCAAAAATCCTAGTAAAAAGTTTAGATTACGACTCCTTAAGTACCGAAACCGTGAGTTACCGAAATCGCGTAACGTTTTAGGAGATTGCTTAGCGGACTTTAAAACCGTAAACAACATTAAATTAGGTTACAAAGTGCCAAAGAAAAAAATTGAAATCTAATTTCATTCATCAACACAAAAAATACTTATCATATCTCAAAAATCGGAATTAACCGAAATTCCGTAAACGCGACTCGAATCGAATAAATGAAACTCGAATCCGACAAACTAATACTTGAACACCTATTATAAACAACCTAAATACAATTTGAAGTATTTTAGAAATTTAGAACATCAATTTTTATAACCCTTATATTAAGCATAAAAACAACACAATTTAAAGCCTTCAAATGTACAAGACTTGTGAGATTTTAATACAAATAAATAACAAAAATAATATATATGATATTTTAACAAAAAATAAAAATAATAACTCATTTTTGATGCCAAAAACGGGACCTCCACATCCCCCCCCCCACTTTTTCCACTCAAATTTCTCCACTAACTAGCTAAGATTCCATGCAAGACCTTTATCCATTTCCACACTCTTTCTTTCCATCATTTCCTCTCTTTTCTCTCAAGAAAAACACACACAATTCTCTCTAAACACACACTAAATCTCAGCCAACATTCATCCCTAAATCATCTTCTTAAAAGTGTTCTTACACAAATACAAGAACTTTGAGGTAAAATCACTCTTCCTAGCTTCCATTTCGTACTTTTACTATGTTCATTTCATGGATTTCATGCCTTTTTCATGGCTTAAATCCCCATATAAGGTTTTATGGTTTGTAGGTTACACCTTATACACATTCATGTGTAAAAGAAGGGTAACCTATGATCAAACCAAGAATCAAACCGAAAAAGTCGACTTTTTGATGTTATTATAACTATTTTCATGTTCTTGCAAGCTTGAATAGATTTAATGGTTAAAAGTCATTTCTAACACATCTTGGATGTATTTTAACACCAAGAATGTGTTAGAACAAAGATTTAAAGGATTAAATAAGATTAAAAGCTTGGTTGCAAGTTGTGTTCTTGAAAAAGAGTCAAAAACCCAATTTTGGGATTGCTTGCACCAAAATTCGTAGCTAGATCTTAATCCTTGTTAAAATATATTTATGTTTATGAAAAACACATGTTCATGCATAAAAGACAAGGCCTCAATCATTGGATGAGGTCTAAAAATCGTTTGTTAGTGAAAACACACCAACAAGATCACTTTTGTCTTCTATGTAATCTGTCCGGATTTTAATCTCACTTTGATCAACCATAACTCAGTCAATAATGGTCCAAAAATCTTGATTTTTCTTCTGGAATTTATCTTAATGTCTTAACTTTAAAACCCCATTAGTCTCACTCAAATCCATGGAGTATTCGACCTCCAAATGTATCACACAAAACAGATGCGCAAACAGCTAACTTCCTGTGAGCAATCTTGTTGTGATACATGTTCATGGGGCTTAAGGTGTTCAATAAATTCAATTTTTTTTTGTAGACTCCTAACAAGTGTATATCAGTAGAATAAAAAGATAGTAATTTATCTTCTTGACCTTATATTTTAAAAAAATGCATGAACATCATGCATTGTTGTAATATTGTAAATTACAAATACTTGTGTTGTGATGATTCAAAAATACATAAGTGCTAGATAAAATGTCTTAAAATTTTGAGGATTATTTTTCTAAGTAACTAAATCATGAAAAGAGTCTTGAAAAGAAAAATGGGAATTTTTGGAAAAAGATAAGTATTTTTCCTAAATTAATGCAAATAAAGCCTATGAAAGGTGAAATAATCATGAAAAATACTTTTGAACACCAAATAATTATGGGAAAATTCCAGTGTCATTTTCTGAGGAAAATGACACTATCTTCAAAATTTCACACTCTTTGAAAGTGTTTTGATATGTTTTCCAATTTACGTTTCGTTAAAACGCATCATGTTGGGAACCAAAGTTCCAGTGCTCAAAACGACTTGAAAATTTTACAAAAAGTTAAAAATGGGTAGAAACTGATCTGGTAAAAATTCCAAACTTAACAGCACTTTGTAATTTAATTAGCTAGCTAAGCAATCCTAACAAAATGTATTAGTCGAGAAACTAATTAGAAATCTTGTGTTCTTAGGAATTGAATAGGAGTCAAACCCGGTCGGTACGCGCATTATATCCATCTGTACGCTCACGCTCGAACTGTGAGTTTCATAGCCCCTATTTTTAAACGCTTTGATATGTTTTGGGGTGAGAATACATGCTTTTATTTTGTGGTTACAAGTACATATAAACTGTTACGTATTGCATAAGTTTCCATTATTCAAATTATATGGGCCTCTATCATGAATTGTTAGTTATGGACTTAAACGCGAATATTGTGAATAGATCTATTGGGTTGACACCCCCGTCCGGGTTGGTCGCGCCAACTCGAAAAACGGACGCATAATTATTTGACCCACTACGAGTGTTGTGAATAGAACACTTGCGAGGCAACTAAATTGTTAAGGTTTCAATTCATGAGCTTATGGTAATAGTAATACACTTTGATATTGTGGTAAGACAAAATGTCACACCCCGATTTCTGGTGGGAGCGCGACGTGCGCGGATCACTAACAAAGATTACAATGAACGACTTCTAAGAGAGTCGCTAAACAACACCCTTAAATTACATAGTCTTAGCAACACCATTACAAACTTTAACGAATAACTAGCTTGATTCCAATTGACAAAGTTCATGCTAAGTCCTTCCAAGTGAATGCAACTCCTACGTCAAAAAGTGAGACACAACGACACAACTACCTAGCGCCTTAGTTACCTGAGAATACATGTTAAAATACGTCAACATAAAGTTGGTGAGTTCATAGGTGTAAGCATTTGTAAAGTAGACCCGTGGTTACGAGATTTCAAGTTATTTTGTCTTACCACAATATCAAAGTGTATTACTATTGCCATAAGCTCATGAATTGAAACCTTAACAATTTAGTTGCCTCGCAAGTGTTCTATTCACAACACTGGTAGTGGGTCAAATGATTATGCGTCCGTTTTTCGAGTTGGCGCGACCAACCCGGACGGGGGTGTCAACCCAATAGATCTATTCACAATATTCGCGTTTAAGTCCATAACTAACAATTCATGATAGAGGCCCATATAATTTGAATAGTGGAAACTTATGCAATACGAACAGTTTATATGTACTTGTAACCACAAAAGAAAAAGCATGTATTCTCACCCCAAAACATATCAAAGCGTTTAAAAATAGGGGCTATGAAACTCACAGTTCGAGCGTGAGCGTACAGATGGATATAATGCGCGTACCGACCGGGTTTGACTCCTATTCAATTCCTAAGAACACAAGATTTCTAATTAGTTTCTCGACTAATACATTTTGTTAGGATTGCTTAGCTAGCTAATTAAATTACAAAGTGCCGCTAAAGTTCGAATTTCCATTTAATTTACATTGTTGGTAATTGTTCGAGTTTCGAACAAAATAATGGAAATATATGTATACAACATCTAAAAATTACCAAACTTGGTATGAAACATGAAATATAGTTCAAAAATTTTCTGTGAAAATTTGGGGATTTTTAGACATACAGATTATTTTTAATCAATTAATGTCTATAAAGTGTGATAAATATGAGAAAAATAGTAATTATTCATCAAAAATTCTGAAATTTTTACTAGATCAGTTTTAACTCATTTTTAGGTTTTGGTAAAATTTTCATGTTGTTTTGAGCACTGGAACTTTGGTTCCCAACTTTATGTGTTTAATCAAGACGTAAATCGGAAAACATATCAAAACACTACCAAAGAGTGTGAAATTTTGAGGATGGTGTCATTTTCTGAGGAAAATGACACTGAAATTTTCCCTTAATTATTTTATGTCCAAAAGTATTTTTCATGATTATTTCACCTTTTGTAGGCTTTATTTGCATTAATTTAGGAAAAATACTTATGTTTTTCCAAAAATTCCCATTTTTATTTTCAAGACTCTTTTCATGATATAGTTACTGAGAAAAATCATCCTCCAAATTTTAAGACGTTTTATCTAGCACTTATATATTTTTGAATCATCACAACACAAGTATTTGCAATTTACAAGATTACAACAATGCATGATGTTCATGCATTTTCTAAAAATACTTAATCATCAAGATAAATTCCTATCTTTTGATAATATTGAGATATACATGTTAGGATTCTAAAATAATTTTTCTTAGATTTATAGAACACCTTAAGACCCATGAACAAGTATCACAACAAGGTGCTCACAGAAAAGTTACTGTTTGCGCATCAGATTCGTGTGATACATTTGGAGGTCGTAAACTCAATGGATTTGAGTGAGACCAGTGGGGTTTTAAAGGTAAGACATTAAGATAAATTTTAGAATAAAAATCAAGATTTTTGGACCATTATTCACTGAGTTATGGTCGATCAAAGTAGGGTCAAAATCTGGACAGATTACATGCATGACAAAATGATCTTTTTGGAGTGATTTCACTACCAAACGATTTTTAGACCTCATCCAAAGATTGAAGTCTCATCTTTTATGCATGAACATGTGTTTTACATAAACATAAACATATTTTAACATTTTAAATCATTTATTCTAGCAAGAACAAGTAAATAAGCATTCAAACACTAAAAAGACGATTTTTTCGGTTTGATTTCGGTTTGATCATGGGTTGCCCTTTTGTTTTAACACTTAAATAAGTGTAAGGGAACCTACAAACATCAACTCATGTATTTGGATTATAACCATGAATAAAGTGTATAATCCAAACATTTTATGAATTTAAAAGTAAGTAAATGCAAGAATGGAAGTAAGGAATGGTATGTTTTACCTTAGAGATGTTGTTCTTATGTAAGAACACCTTTGCATGTGTGATTTTTAATTGAAAGTTTTCTGGAAATTAGTGTGTGAAATGAGAGAATTGTGTGTGTTTCTTGAAAGAGAAATGAAAGAATGATTTAGACAAAGTGTGTGAAAGTGGTAGAAGTGATTTTGCATGTAAAGTGAGTGGAGTTTTGTAAGAAAAGGAAGAGTTTTGAGTGGGGGAATGGGAGGTCCGGTTTTTGGTCAATAAAATGAGGTATTTAACTTATTTTTTTTTCAAAATAAAATGTATATTAATTATAGTATTTATTTGTATTAAAATTTCACAAGTCTTGTATATTTCAAGACTTTAAATTGTGTTGTTTTAATGCTTAATATTTAGGTTATAAAAATTGATGTTCTAAATTTCTAAAATACTTCAAATTGTATTTTAGATTGTTTATAATGGATATTCAAGTATTAGTTTGTCGGATTCGAGTTTCGTTTATTCGATTCGGGTTGCGTTTGCCGAGTTACGAAATTTCGGTTAATTTCCGATTTTTGTGATGTTTTTGTGGTTAAAGTGTGAGTTATGAAACTTTATTTTATAAGTTTATAACGTTCATCAAAATGTATTTGATTCGATCACGATTGACATTTGCGAGTTAATAAACCGACTTCCAGTCGTGTTACCGAGTTACGGAATTTCCAGTTAAATTCCGATTTTTGTGATATGATAAATATTTTGTGTTGATGAATGAAATTAAATTTCATTTGTTTTCTTTGGCACTTTGTAACCTAATTTAAAGTTGTTCACGGTCTTAAAGTCCGCTAAGCAATCTCCTAAAACGTTACGCGATTTCGGTAACTTACGGTTTCAGTACTTAAGGAGTCGTAACCTAGACTTTTCACTAGGATTTTTGAGTGTTGTAATCATAAATAGATAGACTAGGAATCTAAGTGCGTTATTGACCTGAGATTTTTGACGGTTGTCACACAAAATAACTTGAAATCTCGTAATCACGGGTCCACTTTACAAATGCTTACACCTATGAACTTACCAACTTTATGTTGACGTATTTTAACATGTATTCTCAGGTAACTAAGGCGCTATGTAGTTGTGCCGTTGTGTCGCACTTTTTGACGTAGGAGTTGCATTCACTTGGAAGGACTTAGCATGAACTTTGTCAATTTGAATCAAGCTAGTTATTCGTTAAAGTTTGTAATGGTGTTGCTAAGACTATGTAATTTAAGGGTGTTGTTTAGCGACTCTCTTAGAATTCGTTCATTGTAATCTTTGTTCGTGATCCGCGCACGTCACGCTCCCACCAGAAATCGGGGTGTGACATATTATGTTCATAAAGCAATTCAATAACTTCATCAACAGCTTCAGGAATTTTGAATGATTTGAACAACAAATCATGATCGAACAACCAGTTAGGTCCTTTGCCTTGTAGAGAATCTAGATGTTGAAGACATTCGACCTAATAGTGTTCTTCAATGCGACCAGTGACTTTATTGAAGACATGTTTATTTGGTGATTGACAGAATAGCCTAGGAAATAGCCATCACTAGACTTCTCACCAAATTTTAACAAATCCTTAGTCTTCAAGAAAGTACAAGGACAACCGAACGGTTCTAAAAACTTTAGATTAGGTTTTCGATTATTAAACAACTCATAACAAGTCTTTTGTTGTTTCTTAACCGTCAACACACGATTTAGCACAAAGCATGCCATATTGACCGCTTCAGCCTAGAATGTAATGGGCAATTTCGAATCCGAAAGCATGGTCTTGGAAGCTTCAATAATAAGAGTTCGATTTTTCCTCTCAGCCACCCCATTTTATTGCAGGGTCCTCGAAGCGTTGAACTGATGATGTATACCTTTTTGAAAACAGAATAATTCCAAATTATGGTTCTTAAATTCCGTGCCATTGTCACTTCTGATCATCTTTATCTTTAATCCACACAGATTCTCCAATTTAAGAAACAAAAAACTTCAAAATCTCTGAACTTTCATCCTTAGATTTAAGAAAATAAACCCAAGAGAATCGTGAATAGTTATCTGTCACCACTAAGCAGTAAGATTTTCCAGCGAGACTTCTGACATTGATAGGACCGAAAAGATCCATTTGCAGAAGTTCCAATGGGGTCTGAATAGAATTAATTTTCTTTGACAAATGAAACTTCTTAACCTGTTTTCCCTTTTTACATGAAATACAATGATCGGTAATGGAAAATGTTTGTTTAGGAACACCGTCCACAAGATCATGTTTAATTAAAAAGTTCATTTTCCTAAAATGGATATGACCCATTTTACAATGCCAAAGAAGAGAGTCTCTTTCTGATGCTTTTGATAACAAACATGTGAAATCCTAAGACACTGAAACATTTCGCATGTCGAGAGCATAGATATCTTTACGTCGTGGAGCTCTCATTATGATCCACTCTTCCGGGATAACGAATCCAGGTTTGAGAATCATATATTCCTTATCAGCGAAAGCTGTGACGTACTTTTTATCACAAACCTGAGACACACTATGAAGATTATGCTGCAACTGTTCACAATATTGAACTTTCTCAAAACTCAGAGTATCATTTGCAACGGTTCCTTCTTTTGAAATTAGACCGCCGTTATTACCACCAAAGGAAACATATCCTCCATTAATAGACTTAACATCAATCAATAAGGATAGATTTCCAGTCATGTGCCTGGAGCACCAGCTGTCGACATACCAAATATTATCCTACATTCTTCGGGTCTGTTCCAGCACAATACAAACATAAAATTAGTTTGAAAGGGACACCCAAGCCTTAATGGCCTTGGGTTGTCCATTGACATCGATTGGTGTAGAAGCACTTGCTTCCTTAATCGATTTTTTTAATTTCCAAACTTTTGTTGGTTTAGAAACTTGTTTGGTAAAAATGTTGTTATCAAATTTTGACACAACACTTTTAGATTTCACAGCAAAATTAGAAGATATAGAAGATGCTATAAAAGATTTTCTGTGAAATCTTTTCATTTCTATTTTCTTCAAGTTTTATTTATGAAACAACAAACATATCATACATCATATAGCGGATCCCATTAGATAACACACAGAAGAATTATTGCTTATTATATGCTTAGAAATGATAGCAGAATTTGCCTACCAGTACATCATATAATGAAGCTATCTAGATTTATTCTCTGAAAGCAAATAATAACATGTGGAGAAAAGTGTATACTAAAATAAATAATAACATGTGGAACCTACCAACATATCTAACTTAAGACTTTTACTTATTATTATTAAGCTTATTCTTCTAATGTACTATCATTTCCCAGCAGATAAAAACTTAACATTTTTATCAGAGGCGATTCCCCTTAGGTAACAAGCAAATGAATGTTATACGCCTTCTCCCCCTTTTTATATATATATATATATAAGTAGCAGCTATCTATTACATAAGAGCAAATAGAAAAATAACTACTAACTATTACATAAGAACCCTGTGGAAGACTAATCATTCTAGATTTCTCATTCCATTCAATTGTACCAAAGTATCAAATCGAGCTCTGTCGAATGCCTTAGTGTAGAGGTCTGCTAAGTTATCCACGGATGGAACCTTAGCTAACCGTATCAGGTTCTTCTCAGCACAGTCTCTAATAAAGTGATGTCGAATATCAATGTGTTTAGTCTTACTGTGCTTTACTTGATTATTGGTTATAGAGATCGTTGATTCATTATCAATCATCATAGTGGTATTTGTAATATTCAACCCATAATCCCGTAGTTGCTGTTGAATCCACAGCACTTGAGAACAGCAAACTGCCAGCAGCAACATACTCAGCTTCACATGTAGAAATGGCTACTGAGCTTTGCTTCTTGCATTGCCAAGAGACAAGTCTACCACCTAAAAATTGACATCCTCCGGTAGTAGACTTTCTATTCTGTTTGCATCCACCATAATCCAAATCAGTATAAGCAACGAAATCAAAGTCTCCGGCAATCGGATACCATAGTCCCAGCTTTGGTTTCCCTTTGAGGTAACGAAAGATTCGTTTTACAGCTTGCATATGAGACTCTTTCGGATTAGCCTGATATCTTGCGCAAATACACACAGCAAACATAATATCAGGTCTAGATGCAGTCAAATACATTAGTGATGCAATCATGGCCCTATATAAAGTAGGATCCACATCCTGATCACTCGATGTATCGGGACCAACTCCATGATTTTCTGGAATAGGAGTTTTGTAGATACGAGATTCATCCATCTTAAATCGTTCTAACAGCTCATGTGTATATTTTGATTGATGAATAAAGAATCCATCTTTCTTTTGGTCAACTTGTAACCCTAATAAAAGTTAAACTATCCCATAGCAAACATCTCAAACTTACTTTTCATAACTTGTTCAAAGTCTCTACACATCTTTTCGTTAGATGACCCAAAGATAATGTCATCGACATATACTTGAACAAGTAGAAAATCCTTCTTCCTCCATTTTACAAACAGTGTAGTATCAATTGCACCTCTTGTAAAGCCATTCTCAAGAAGATGCGTTGATAATGTCGCATACCACGCCCTGGGTGCTTGATGTAACCCATAGAGAGCCTTATCTAGACGATATACTCTATCTGGATACTCAGGATTAGTAAATCCTGGTGGTTGTGAGACATACACCAGTTCTTTGACTTTGCCATACAAAAAGGCATTCTTAACATCTAATTGAAACACTTTCATTCTCTTAAAGGATGCAAATGCTAAGAATAACCGAATTGCTTCAAGCCTAGCCAATGGTGCAAACAGTTATGTGTAATCAATTCCTTCTTCTTGATTAAACCCTTGAACCACTAAACGGGCTTTATTGCGAGTAACGATTCCCCGATCGTCTCTCTTGCACTTAAATACCCATCTAGTTCCAATTGGATATTCACCAGCAGGTAAATCAACCAATTCTCATACTTGTAGTTTGGAGAATATAGACATAGATTCATAATCCCTGTCTCTTTCATTTCAGCATACAAGCTTGAGTGAGTGGATGTACTAGCTTTCGATTGATTCCGAGTTTGAACAGGAGAATTTGGATTACCGATGATATTCTCAATCGGATGATTCCTATTCAATCTCGTTGCCGATACAGGTTCAACTAGTAAATCATGTTGTAAATTAGTACCAATTTCCTCCAATGGTGGTATATCATCATTAGTAGTAGAGGTCCTTAATTGTCTCAAAGGAGTAAGAATATCATCTACAATCCTTTGAGAAACAATTTCAGGATCTACATTCTCTTGAGGTATATCAACTGGAGGTTGCTGTGACTCAATCGTTGAAACTTCATCAGAATCAACAATCGTCCTAATTCCAGACGTTTGAACATTGGATGTTGGAGAAGAACTAGGATCGTCATCTCCAAACAATAAATGCTCGGGCATCTCTGAATTACTGACATAGTCACTAACAGGGACTTTAAATGACTTGAAAAGATCAGAATAATCAAATTGCCAATCTAATCCCTTATGCAAGTCATGTGTGTAGCTCGTAACTTCAATGTTATAAACTATTTCCACACGTCCCGTAGATTTATTGAAAACACGTTTGTTTGGTGAGTTAGGCACATAACCTAGGAAATATCCTTCGTCATCCTTCTCACCAAATTTAGGTTGATGGCTAGTCTTCAATAAAGTGCATGAAACTCCAAAGGGTTCAAACCCTTTTAAGTTTGGTTTCTTACTGTTTAAAAGCTCATAACAAGTCTTGTTCTGCTTTTTAACCGTAAGAACTCGATTGAGAACATGACATGCAGTATTCACCGCTTCTGCCCAAAAGATGACAGGAAGCCTTGAATCTACAAGCATTGTTCTAGCCCTTCAATCAACATTCTGTTTTTCCTTTCAGCAACCCCATTCTGTTGAGGTTCATAAGGTGCGCTGAATTGATGTTGTATCCCTTTGCTTAAGCAATAGATATTGAACGTTGAATTCTTGAATTCTGTTCCATTGTCACTACGAATTCTCTTAACTCTTGTTCTATAGATATTCTCAATTAGATCTAAGAACTCCATAAGAATACCAGGAGTTTCATCCTTAGATCCCAAAAAGAACACCCAAGAGAATCTAGAAAAATCATCTGTGATAACTAAACAATATCATTTGCCACCTATGCTTCTCTTGCTTATGGGGCCAAAGAGATCCATATGCTGTTTGCCTTTCAAGCAAGAAACACACTTGTCTTCAAACTCGAAACGTTTCAATGGCACACCGAGAACCAACTCATTCTTGGTTATATAGTTCATTTTACGAAAGTTCAGATGTGCCATCTTCCTATGCCATAACAGTGAGTCTGCTTCTGAAGCCTTGGGTATGAGACATGTAGACTCCATTGAAGTGATAGGAGCACCCATGTTGATAGCATATATGTCCTTCTTCCTTGGAGCCCTCATCAATATCCATTTTTCGGGAATAAAGAAACCCGGCTTCAGGACTAAGGCCTCTTTCTCATTGAAATAGACAGGGTGACCTTTATCACAGACTTGGGAAACACTCACTAAGTTGTGCGTTAGTTCTTTAACATAATTCACATCCTCCAGAGTCAAAGTTCCATTTGAAACTTTTCCTTTCCCAGTAATAACTCCTTCTTTATCACCAGCGAAATGAACTCGCTGTTTCAAACCTCCTTTGAAGTCTTTCAGTAGACTTCGAGTGCCTGTCATATGTCTTGAGCAACCACTGTCTACGTACCACCAGCTATCTTCGTTCACATTATGCTCTTGCACATGACATTTGTACACAGTTAATCATCAAGAGGGACCCAAGCCATTACGGTCTTGGTTTGTCCCTTATCATCTACAAACTTTAACTCTTTAAAGTAACCATCCTTCCCATTAGGAGCTTTGGTCACTTTCGAAGAAGTATGAGCTTGTTGATGATCGGTGGTCTTGGATCTATGGGGTGAATTAGATCCAAACCTCCCTGACACAGAACCTTGGGATTTTTGTCCTTGGTTACGATTGTAGTTATAGTTAATCCCATGTGTTCGTGAAGTTGAATCATGCTCATAATGACTATGGTTTCTTCAAGTAGAACCATCTTCATGATGACTATGGTTTGTTGAAGTAGAACCATTTTCATAACGACTATGGTGCCTACTAGGGGTCATAAACCTCGACAGTAATTGATCTTTAATAGAATGTTCAGGCCGTTTAGGTTTAGGTGGAGAGACACTGTGAGAAGCATCTCTTTTAAGAATATTTACAGGTTTACTACCTAATCCCGGTATGGTACCTAACCTGTCTATATGCGAACTAGAGATATTCAGTGTCTTATCATTATTTACAGGCTTATGTGATGTTTTCGTCTTCTTACTAGGACAACAAGAAGATACCCGTCCTCTCTGGCGACACTTGAAGCAAGACATCTGCTTACGTGACTTAACTCCTTTTCCACCCACATTCTTAGTCTGAGCTGAAAACACTAAAGCTGGATTAATTTGTTCCTTAATATACTCATCATTTACCTTAGTATCAACAGTCATTTCACTCGAGACAAAATGTACTTTAGTGAATGACTTGTTCTTACTAATGTCAGATGGTGAGTCTTTAACAACATCCTTCTGTGTTTCAGTAATTTCAGACTCTTTAGTTAACAATTTATCAGATTCAGTATTCACATTTGGCATTTCTAAGTCTAACAGAAGTATTAGTGTAATTTGAATTAAAAGGTGGAGGTACATCACTGTAGCCTAAACCAGTCACATCCTTTACACTACGTTGAGAACTAATTGTATGATCTAAAGTTAAAGGAAGATGTCCTATAACTTTCAAACTTACGATTTAACTCAACCAATATTTTGATTTAAATCTTTCAAGTTCAAATGTAACCCATCTATTTTAACACATTGTTCATTAATGATATCTCTTAGATTGGTTCTATCGGAAGCATCAAGTTTAATCTTTTCTTTTAAAGCTAGTTTATCTTCACTTAACCTACGTACATCACTTTTAGCGATTTCAAGTTCAGATGTTAAGGTTTTATGTGATTAAGCAAATACACTAACCCGAGATTGCAAATCATTAACTAAATAACAAATATCAGCAAGAGTAAGGATATTAAGACATACTCTTTTCTTATCTGTTTGAATATCAGCCATATGTGCAACAAACTCATCAGGATTCATATCCTTAGTTGAGTTGATGTAAAGCACATCGTCATCACTTGCTTTGACTTCTACCTCCGGCACCTTAAATTGAAAATCCACATCAGTTGGCATATAGGATGTTGATTCAACGGGTTTCTCTTGATCATCTATTTCAGCCATAAGAGCTTGCTCAGACTGAGTAGACCAATCATAAGATCCATCCATCTGTTGAACCACCAAGACTTTGGAAGTTAAAGTACTTCCCGAGTCTTGTCTTCCATTACCAATATCAACCTTTGGTCGTTGACAGTTATAACACTTAACCTTGGATTTGTCAAACCCTGGTCGATTTCCTACTACCCTTCTACCAGTACGCTTTAAGAAATTCTTAACTCTTCTTGACACCATTGCTAGTTGCCACTGAAGATCCATTTCTTCAAGGTCATCAGGGTCAATCTGATCATAATCCTCATCAAACACAGCTAGATCATTGATCTTCCCCTGAATGTAGTTCTCATAGGAAGCAACAAAAGAAGCAAGAACAGATAGTTGTTGTTCAGCAGATTTCACACTCATAGGCATTTTATGATGCTCTTGAGGTGACTTCTCAGTAGGTTTCCCTTTTGTTTGACTTCCAGATGAAGCGATAAAGCATAAATCCTCAGTCACCATTTCACCATTTTCATCAGTTTCACCAACTAAGAGAGCAGTGGTCGAACTAGATGAACCAGAGAGAATAGACTTGCCATGATACAATCCAGGATTCTGTAATTGATCATAGTTTGTCTCTCTCGTTTTCTTAGTGAAATCATAACCTCTGAGCTTATCTATAGCCTGCTCAAGGGTCATTGTAGCATATCGCTCATCATTATCTTTGAGCATAATTCCATGCATTTCCCATTTGGAAGGTAAACCCTCAATAAACTTGTCGGTTTTCTCCACATCAGTATAGAAAATCTCATGGTCATCTAGCTCACTCAGTAAATGGTAGTATCTGGTGTTATAGGCTTCAAGATCTTCTTCTCTAAAAGCTTTAAACACAGTCAACTGTCTTTTCAGAAGATTTTTCTTGCCAGCCTTAACCTGTGGACTACCCTCACATCTTTTCTCAAGAGCTACCCAGAGCTCTTTAGCAGTATGAAAAGCCTTATTTTCAATTTCAAAATCTTTCTTCTGGTTATCATTCATCTTGTGATAGGGTACAACCACAGTAGCATTTTCAACAACATCAGTAGGTGCAGCGTATCCATTCTTGATACACATCCAGATAGACAAGTCATGGAATCTACAGTATGATTCAAACCTGTCCTTCCATCCATAGTTAATCCTCAAGTCAAAGCAATTTAGGTAGAACATTAGATTTTCCAATCTCGTGGTCCATCTCAATCATCTTACTTAAGTCAGACATCGTAAAAGTCAAAAATCAGATTGTTTTGCGAGTTCAGTTAATTTCAGTTCGCAAACAATTCAGTTCGCAAGTAATCTCAGTTCGCAGATGAACTCAGTTCGCAGAAGAACTCGGTTCGCAGGTTGAACTCGGTTCGCAGAAGAACTCAGTTCGCAAGAAATTTCGGTTCGCAACTCAATTCGCAGATACTAGCTCAAACATTAATCTCAACTCGCGAAACGGCTGAGAAATTCAAGTTTTGAAATTTTTAGGTATTTTCACGATTAAACTAGAGAATTTCGATTGTAAGCAAACCCAAAAATGTCCAGAGATTGATTTTTGATCGTAAAAAGTACTTAGAGTACTAAAACAACCCGAAATCACGCATTATATCGACTAAAATCTTGAAACCACAACATATTTAGCCCGAAAGCTCTGATACCAATTGTAAGTCCACTGATCTTGGTTCGATAACTCCGTTATCTATAGTATTAAGGTGCGGAATCCCTCAATACGATTAATTCAAGATTATAACGCGATTCTATTAACTAATATGCTTTGTTTTGATATTAACGAATGTTAATCAGTCCAAACCTAGCCGTTAGTCTATTTAATATTCTCTGGAAACTCAAAACTCAATAATTCGTATTAAAATAACTTATCCTCAATAATTAATCAGAATATTAATTAAATACTCGTCTCAACTCGCAGCCCGTGGGCTTTGCAAGTTGACTCAACTCGCATGCCTAAGTCAGCTCAGTGACTCAGCTCGCAATGGATAAGGGTTGTGAGCCCAGATCTCATCTCGCAAGTCTCATGACTTGCAACTTGAGTTGGGCTGTGAGTTCAGATCTCATCTCGCAAGTTATGACTTGCGACTTGAAATCTCAATTCGCAATTCTGACTTTAATTTGTATTTGTTACTTGTCTAATATTATTATATTTAACAAATAATAATAACAAACTAATATCATATACTTACAAATCTAAACCTATGCACAAACATGATAAGAATTACACTAGTCCTATTACAAGCTAGATCTGTTGTCACAAAACATGTCTCAACAGCAGCTTGCGGCGACTGCTGTGACTGAGACAATGCATAAAAATCTTCTTGTCAACAGATGCCAGATGCACGACTGGATAACTAGTAGGGAGATTGGGAATCAACGCGTTTATAATCATCATCACAAAACACGGATATAGCAGAAACTTGTCCTTTACGCTGCCCTTTATCTGCTGGTGTATCTCATCAAAAAAGAACTGGGAAAAGCATAAGGGCTTGTTGTAAACCAATGAAATCATGCTAGATTGCATTTTATGATATATGGCATCAAACCCAGCCTTCTTTGGTCCGAAAGAGGTCAGCAGTACATGCATCAAATACCTCCACTGACCGTAGAGATGGCTCTTGGTGTACTGACTATGGGTAACATCACCCACATACCCCATGCGCTAAAAAGCGCTAGCTCTCGGGCCATTCTCCTGAGCCTCGGTACCCAACTGCAGAACTTGCCGAAGAAACCCAGCCGTAAATGTAATTTCGACCCCATTGACTGTGGTCCTGATGACTGGAGGTTAAAGGCGACAATCATACACCGCATTCGCCCAAAACTGACTGAGGTATTCAAACATCAAGGTCGGCGAAGAAAACCCTCGAGCGGATTAGAAATGCCAGGATGCCTTGGTATTGCTCTGTTGCTGGATCCTCAATATCAAAAGCGATTGCCAAATTGTGCTTGTTATGGAATTGCCTCGCTTGATCAGCCATTCCTGTACAATAGACAAAAATGCCCCAAAGACATACAATAACAAAGTTAAATACCCAAGTTAATCATTCTATAAACCACGAATGAGGTTCACACTATGAAATTAAGGTAAATCACTTTATTGTTGAAAAATATTTTTAGTTTTTCTAACGCAAGTATGTTCGTACGAACTTACTACCCTGGGTATCGTACGAACTTACCGTTTGACTAAGTCAAACCAAGTTCGTACGAACTTACACAGATCCAGGTTCGTACGAACTTTACCAAGTTCGTACGAACTAATAAGTTCGAATGGACGAACAACTTTGCCATTTTTGAAAATTTTTTGGCACTAAATATCATGATCAATCACGTCCAATAGTTGCGCCTACATGCGATTAAAGTTAACTAAAAAAGAAATTAGAGTTTTAAACACAAACACTTGTATAATTTTGATTTTATATTTGGTTTAAATAAAACTTAACAAAATCCGAATATGTAGATGTTTAACGGTTCAAAAGTCGAATATGTTACTTACTTAGATGCGTATAATGATTTGGAAGATGTTTAACGGATTAAAAAGAACAAAGTACGGATCAAAGTATGATTTTGAAATCGAAATGATGAAACAATGTAAGTTCGCAGGTAAGTTCGAAGGCGTCAGAGAGGTTCGTACAGGGGTCAAGTTCGAAGGGTTTAAAAAGCGTAAGAGGTTTGACCTGGTCAGACCCATTTATACCCTAATTCCAAGTTCGTACGAACTTGGGCATTCGAACTTGGGTCCCTAAGTTCGTACAAACTTGTACAAACTTAGCCAAGAACTTAGAATTTTCAATTTTAAAATCGTTTTGCGATAACCACAATACTTATGCGCTTAATTGATCAGGTTTTGAGCGATTAATCTAAACAAATGTAAGAAATTCCCGTAAACTAAGAACTTTTATTTAATAAAAATAACTTAAAACTTAAAATTTAAAATGCGAATATGAAATTGTTCTTATTTTAGAAACATAAATTCTTTTTGAGAGTGTCTCTTATAGAAAGATCGAATTAGCCATGATGAGTACAATAAACAGTTAGGAATTAAATTTATTCCATGGTTATTATGTATGTAAGTTATAGATCACGACGATTATCGGTATTGTTGTCCACTTAAGCAGTCAACACTCAAAGTTTTCAAGTACACGTTTAGTTATTATTGACAATTAACTATGTATCTCACATTTGATATATCCTTAGAATCAAGAAAGTCCAGAATTCCATGTGTTGGTGCATGTTTTGTGACAACAGCTTCTAGTTTGTAATAGTTAGTTTTAGAAGTCATTTTGTTAATCATTGTAATCGTTAACTTTAGTTTTGCATGTGTATTTTGTATGTTCGTATGAACTTATAGGTTCGTACGAACTTAGAGTAGGTACGAACTTAGAAGCAGCTAAGTTCGTACGAACTTCGCTGCCTATAAATACACAAGTCCGAAAATCAGTTTTGAGGTTTTTTAGAAACTGAGTTTTTGAGTGTAGGTTCGAATACTCTTTGTATGTTCGAATGTAACCTTGTTTAAGTTCGAATATAAGTGATATATAGGATAAATATTAGGCCCAAACTGAGAAGTGTTGCACCCCCTTGAAATGAGTGCATGTACATCACACCTCCTACGGTGGTTGCCAAAGCTCCGAGTGAACCCGAAATAGGCCATGGCCTCTGAGATTCAATCATAAACAACTTTGCCTCGGTTGCATGTAAACCCCCCCTTCACCCCCGCCCCCTAAAGTGGTAAAGAAGGCTCTTTGGGGTCTCTCTTTCTATCCGACAGGACAAACAAATAGGAAGGGGTGGTTCTTTCATTGCAAGAAGTCTAACTAGAAAAGGATCTCCCTATTACTTTGAGAAGAGAATTGTTGGTTTGACCGACGAACTACGTGGGAAAATGGACCTTCTTTCTTTTCAGAAAGCATTTTTGGAAAGTAACAATTCCATTTCAGGGAAGGACGACGTACTATGATACTTTCTGTTTTGTCGAGCCTTGCTTTGGTCTCTGGTTTGATGGTTGTACGTGCTAAAAATCCGGTACATTCCGTTTTGTTTCCCATCCCAGTCTTTCGCAACACTTCAGGTTTACTTCTTTTGTTAGGTCTCGACTTTTTCACGGGGCGATTTGAAAAGGAGTATATCTTTCTTGTAGTGCCTTCCATTCCACTATTCTGATCGAGAAAGAATCTCTTCTGAACGACCAAGTCATAATGAGATTAAAAACCGATGCTTCCTTGGCCGTGTGGAACATGGATTAGCATTATGTCATTCCTACAAGTGATCCCCCATCCAGGATTGGAAGAAGTGCTATATGAGGACCTCGAGATCAAATATAATATGTTCCTTTCCATTCCCCGTGAGCCACTGATTTCTCCGAAACAAGAGATCAAAGTGATCTTCCTCCTTTTTCCCAATAAGTCGACGGCCTTACACTATTGGGAGACTTCGAATAAACTGGAGTACATATAGGATAGACCGGTGCTAAAACCTTTTCTCAAGATATCTTCCAAACTGTTGGGGTCCTTGCTCTGGATGTTGTTCGTACGGTGTGAAAGCAGTTGGTTACGTAGTTTTAGAATTCTGTTGATCCCAAGTAGTCCATCTCCATCATTGCATATGGCAATATAGAAAGTAAAGAGGAAAAGGCATGACCAGAAGAATTGTGTGAAATAAGTGAATTTATCCAGTTGAGGCATCTTGATTGAGAATAAAGGATTCCCCCATACAGAAAGAGAGGCCTTCCTGTACGAGTAGTGAAGAACTAAACGAGAACTTTTGTTGGTTGTTGACCAACGGAAAGAAATGGGATTGTGTCAACAGGCCCTTATTCCGACGAAAAACAGCCCCTTTTCTTTTTGTTTAGCCTGTTCCTATCAGAAAAATTACGATTTCAGAGAAGAGGAAAAAAGTCCTCCGTCATAGGCGGCCGAGGGTACCTTCCTAGAGGTTCTTTTTTCATTTGAATCAGGTCTCCTCACTTATGTTTATGCTTATGATAATATATGCCGATCCCTAACACAAATAGATTTCGACCCAATCTCCCATTTGTGAAGCAGATCATGAGTGTATTCCGCCTACATTTGTTAGGTTCTTTGATTCTGTAAGTTTGTCTTGTTTAGATTGCACGAGAGCACCTTTTTGACTTTCTATAAAAAATATAGATTTACAATAATAGGTAACCTTCATCAATAAACCTTGCATAAGAGATAGATCCTGCTGACTTGAACTGAGCACGAATTTCATTTGTATTTGAGCGTAAAAGCAGCTGCTTTGAAGGTTGGAAACCTACTGGTTCAGCCGAAACCGAATGAAGGAAGCGAAGATCAGAGTCAAAATATGCCGTGGAGAAGAGCTTACTTATGAGCGGAAGACGAAGTCGCAGGGGAACCTGTGGCTGGATTGAATCCTTCTCAGGAAGAGCTGATGCTTGCTGGGTCTTTTTGTCTAGCAGTTATGGAAAAGCCTATAGTATAGGGCTGGAATCGCAAGAAAACCCAGTCTCCAACTGAAAATTCCCTCTCACTTCTATGTTGATCCTCATATTGCTTCCTTCTAACTTATGCCCTTGACTGTCTTTCGAAATCTGTATGACAGTCGACTGCTCCCTGAGATGACTCTCCGCCGAGGCAACATTGGAACCTTCAGGCTGGGGCATAGGTATAAGTGTTGGAGCATAGCGATAGAGGGCTTCAATTCAAATGGGGTCATTTTCATTGTGGTATGATAAGTAGTGTCGTACCACCACTCTGCTAAGGATAACCACTTATATACCACTTCTGTGGCGCGAGTGGCCTTCTGTGCTACTCATTAATAATTAATCTGGGGTTAAATAACAGAATTTGATGATGTTAGAGCCCCCTTCAATAATGGGTCCAGCTATTTTTCATTCCTCGGAACAAATTCTCAAGCTAGTGCTATTGCCTTCCTTCGTGCGCCTTCTTTGATTTATGTGGCTTTACTGGTACGAGCCGCGATCCCAAGTCTTGTTCGCATGCTTCCGGAACTTGTTCGTCAACACCAGGTCAGCAGGTGGCTCTTTCATCAGACATGGCTATGCTCACCATATTGCAGTATAATGGGCGATATCTCCTACGTTGTCTTTGTGGATTCCCACCGAATTCCAAGTAGTCCTCTCTTTCTGTGCGGCTTTCTTTATAGGGATCCTGCCGGCACGGTACTCCGTTTCCAGCAAGTTCGTGAAGGTCCAGCAATTTTCAAGGGGATGTTGTACGTACTGATTTGGCAGTACTTAGGGTCCTCAGTACGACTTCGTTTGGCCTGTGTTCCAAATTCAATGCTCAGGCAGCTCAAAAGCCTTATTCTTCAACAGGAGCCGGTCTAGTACTTCGGGGCAGTAACTCAAAGTGGTACCAGGTCAGTCCCTAACTATCTGCTTCCACTAAATACGCGGTAACGCTAACTCATGTGCTGAACACAGGGTCAGTCACGGACCTCTTAGGTTTTTTCAGAAAGAACCAAAAAATTCTCGTTAAGGTCCCATAGATAGAACCTGATACGAAGTACTGAACATAAGACCGGGAGTCAGTCCTACTCATAAAGGTGAAGGACCAAGCACTAGATCGTTGAAAACAAAAAGAAAGACTGACTTTTAGATAACTTATTTAGGAAGGAGCCATCGTAACTGCTCGCCATCGGAATAGGCTTTCAAGGCAGCTGCCAAGTTAGCCAGTAAGTAAGCAGGTAATAGTCAGCCAGCAAGTTGGGCCGTTCTTGCCAGTTCGAGTACGAGACTTGGGTGTAGTAGTACTATAATTTGACACATACTAAGGACTCCTTTTGTAAAGCAACTTATTGTGCTTTTATTCCAGCCAACGAAGCTCCGTCTAATCTAATAGAGGCTCGGTTCGGTTCACCCATCATACCTACTAAGTAGAAGGCAGGCGAACTCGGACCAGTGCAACAAAGTTTAGACTCTCGCGATTGGACTCTATAACAGAAGAGGTTGTGCAAAAAGGAAAGGGAAAAGAAGCTTTGCAAAAGCTAAGACCGAAGCTCTTTGGGCGATATTATAGCATAGCGCATTTCCTCATGATTATGGTGATGTAGTTGTTCCATTGGTTTTCTTTATGGAGGGATCTATTATTCAAGATATTCTTGAAAGGCGGATTGACAAGTGCGATGAGGAGATGGAGATTCCAGAAAAGTCTACGAATAAGTAAGTGAAGGCTTGGCTTACGTGCTCAGCTCAAGCAAGAAGAAGTTATAAAGTCAAGCCTATTGAATGGTGGCAGAGGGAGTGGAGGTCTAAAAGTCAGAAGAGAACACTGTGCAAAGGGTACGCGACCACAACACACTGTTGTCCCTTTTTTTTCTTTATTTTTCTTCGCACTAGGAGTGGCTGTAACTTAGCAATTCGATTGTACTCAGATCGAACATGGCAATGAATGTAAGTGTGCTCTCTGGGCCTTACTTATTGATGACTGATCTACATTCTCAGCTGATGACATTGAATGATTTGAGGACGTTGGGCGGCCTTGCTTGCGCTTGGGCTGTTTCTCCGTGGCTTGGGGTATAACGGTTTGGAGAGATCGACGAGCACCCCACACTGCCATGCCAACCGCAACTTTTGAATCAATTTTGGGGTGATCTTTGACCAGCCGATGCAGCGGGAATGAGATATTGAATGAAAGTCAATCGAAGAGACAAGTGACTTCCCCTTTTTTTCGCTAAGGAAATCTGCTAACACTCTAAACGATTCCTGAGACGACTGTTCTCTATGGCTAGAGAACAGCCTACATCTGAACTCATACCTATAAGCCTATGGGTACTGGCACCTATTCTATTTCCATTGGACTTAAAAAGTCTTACTTATTTCGCGGGACCAGGGCGGAAAGACGAGTTACTATTTTCACGAGCTCATTTGGACTCATAAATCAAACTCCTATTGATTGGGAAATGCTCAAAGGTTCTTGTTCAAATGCCAAATCCCTTAGATGACTCACCATCCCCTGAAATACCCAATTCCGGTACATTATGACAAGCTTAGCCCCCATGACATTGTGGAATACTGCCTTTTACCTGTACAAAGCCATAAGCAGTACTCCCCCTTAAAGGCAGCGATTCGGTTGGTTTGCTATTGATATAATTAAAGACCGAACCTTTCTGCGAAAGCGTTACGGAAATGATCTACCTTTCTAATTTTGATCTTGACATGTCGGTGGTTTTTAACCGTAGCCTTCTTGCCCTAACCTAAGTCCAGGAACGCTTTTGCCTGGAATGACTGAGGTCAAATGACACATTAGGCGGTAGCCATTCAAAAGCCCAAGAGACGATGCCCTAGTTCGATACCTGATGACTTGCCCTACTTTTTGTCTAAACCGGTTGATTGAATGTCTGAGGTAGGGCCTTATTTGCCAAAGTAATGAGGCCCTTCCAATAGGAAGAAGGACGCTGAGACAAGGAACTTCACTTCGACGCTGGGTAACACTTCCTCCATCTTTGGAATTGAATCAATAGTAGCAGAAGGAGGCAAGTAACTGATTAAGGAAAGGCATGAGTTTCCATTTTCCAAGTAAGTTATGGAAAAAAAGTTCTTATTAGCTTTCACCCTTTCTCCGCTTCAAAAGGAGCCGAAGATATTTAAAGAACTTAAAACTTTTTAGACGGCCCTAAAGAAAGAAGTACAGGAGCTGAAGTCAATTCGCCAACAGGGGGTCGGACATGAATACGATTTGCGGACATGAAACATAATAAAGGCAGATGCCAAGAAGTGGGCAAGGATGAGATGGTGCAGGAGCGAGTCGATGATGACACTGGGGAAGCCCAGTCGGGAAAAAAATTCCATTCACTTGTTTAACTGCTAAGAAGAATTTTCTCTTTCGACTGGGAACTGCTTACCTTTGGTGCTTTATATTTTTTTATAGAAGGTAGTAATCCCGTAGAGGCAAGGGGGTAATCGAGTTAGCATCCCGCCATTCATGCCATGCCTTGTCAGCTAGGCTAGTTAGCTAATTCCTTCCAAGAAAATAGATTATGCGATGATGCGCGTAATCGATCTCTTATTAGGTTATTAAAAAATTTCTAGAGGAATGGGTCATGGAAGACTAAGAGAAGAGAACCTGAAATGAAAGGTCAGATAGTGAAAGATGAACAAGAAGCCACAACTTGAAGGCTAATTCATGCTTTGCCAATGAGTGATGTTATTTTACTTAATTTCCCAAGTTAGGAATAAGATCACAGCTTATCCCGCCACAAAGCGATTCAAATCTCTTTTCCATAGGCGCTAACTCTTACCTAAACAGCTTCGCTTCCTTCCCCAGATGCATGAGATGAAGGAAAGCGAGGGCGAAAGGAAGGCTTTGACTAACTCCTTCTAGGGTGTAATTCCAAGCTCTCGTATGGCTATGAGACTCACAATCAGGCGTCGCACCTTAGTAAGCTTTCAGGAAAGTAAGGACTATTTATTGCCGCATCAAGGAAAGATGAAATATTTTCTGTTAATACTCTTTATTCCCACATTTTTAGAATCCGGCGTCGGGACTTACGGGGCTTGAACCCGTAGCTTCCGCCTTGACAGGGCGGTGCTCTGACCGATTGAACTACAATCCCAGGAAAATGAGGTGTACAGCCTCCACTTTTTTTTTTTCTCTTCATTCGAACTATTGACTTTCGAGGTGTTGTAACAGAAACACGAATGATATACTATATTATATTCTAATAATTATATATATATATTTTTTAATGCAGTAGAGTAGACTCATAGTGGGCTAATTCATGAATTGAATCAAATGGTTTTATTTTAAAGAGTCACGCTCTTTCACTTTAAAGGCTCTAAGCTAAGAAAGAGGCTTAAGTCATCGCTTCAAATCCGAGAAAGGGCTTTTTTTTAGTTTTGGAATGTTCATTATGATAAGTAGTCGATTAGGAGAACTGCTATGTTACTATAGGGTATACTCTTCCTCATGTTTCGTTATTCATATTTTATGTGTTGGGACATAAATATTCTACCTATTATGATATGAATGCCAAAGTCTTCCTACTTCTCAATTGTTCCAATCAGATCCGAAAAATGAGAAAGAAATCAAAAGTCAGTGGATCTGAATTGAATCATGACTATATAAGCTATTCTTAAGAGATTAAATATAGATGAAATCGTGGAAGCGGACCTTTTATTTCCTTTTTCCACGCAAGAATTCGTCGTCCGATTGAATCTGCTTGTTCCTGGATGCTCCATAGGAATCCATCGCTATTCCTTTCCTCCACCGAGAAAGTTTCATCCCGAGTCACAAGAACAATCTCTCTTTTTTTTGAATTATTTTCTCTTTTCGTTATGGTAATGCAATGCAAGAGGTAGGAAATCTGGTTGTTTCTGATGATGAAAAGAGATTTTTTTATCTGAATCAATTTGAAAACCCGAGATTTCAAAGTCGGTAATGTTAGAAGGTCGGTATTTTATGGTCAGATACCTAAGGTCGGTATATCTTTGAAAGCTCAGACGGAGAGAATAAACGGACTCTTCGAGGGCTACTTAAGCCACTTTAGTGCAAACCAGAAGGACTGGAGCTGTTGGATGTTGCTGAGTGCTGCTATAACTTAACAACCAAAAAGCTCGGCATCGAACTTCAACCCCTCCGAGTTGGCCACGGGGCACCAGCCTCTGACGCCCCACACCGTTGTGACAGGAGGGGGCTTTCCCAGCAGCCTACTTTGCCAAGAGGTGGCAGGAGCGCAACGACCTAGCCTAAACCTACTTAAACAACCTAAAGGCTTGGCCCGGTCTGAAGGAAGAAGAAAGTAAACCTTCAACCAAAATAACCCATTTTGAAAGATGTACCTCCGGCTATTCTAGGTTTCTCATACGGATTTGCAATGAATATCCATAAATTTGCATCATACAGCGTAAGCAACACTTCAACCACAGCTCTCCAACGATCAAAGTCCTTATGAAATAAGGATTTCAACTTTCCTCTCAAGGTTGTATTTAAGAAATCCATATTTGAATTTAGCGACACACAAAAAAGTTTTTTTTTTTTTTTTTTTTTTTTTTTTTTTTTTTTTTTTTTATGGGACACAAGGCTTGTGTCGCAGGTCTTGTGTCGCAGGTCTTGTGTCGCAGGTCTTGTGTCACAAGTCTTGTGTCGCTAAGCTTGTGTCGCAAGATTATGTGACACAAGGGTTGTGTCGCAAGATTATGGGACACAAGGGTTGTGTCGCAAGATTATGAGACACAAGGGTTGTGTCGCAAGCTTATGTCGCAAAACGGCGCTGATCAGCTCTAAAAACCCCAAAAACGAAAAATTTCGAAACCCTAATGAATTTTGAACGAAAAACAACGAACAAACCCAGAAAAACTCTTCAAAAAACACAATCTTCAACCAAAATAACCCAAAAACAAAGATTACACAATTCAACCTTCGCGAATCAAACCGAAAACGTTCAAAAACACGATCTGAAACCGTTGAATAACTTATTCACGGCTCTGATACCAATTGTAGGAACCCTTTTGCTGGACCTAATTAGATCGTATGACTCAATCAGAAGGGCGGAATCCAACTAATCGAGTATTGAACGTATATTGAATCACAAGCACAGTTTCTCTAACGTTTTGTATATATGAACAATTGAAGAATAAGCTTACAATCTCTCTCTCTCTCTCTCTCTCTCTCTCTCTCTCTCTAGGGTTTGATCCACCCACAAATGAAATCTGACTTCACTATTTATAGACATACTGGACCCTGCGACACAAGCCTTGTGTCGCAGGCCAAGCCCACTGCGACATAGGCATTATGTCGCTATTGCGACATAAGCTCTGTGTCGCATGACCAATATTCTATGTATATTCTATAATTACAATTCACTGACTTGAATATACACATTAATCACATCACATAGTAAGACTAATTGACTTTGACAAATACGAACATTGACCAACTGACTGACACACAGAAATGCACCAACATCTCCAGATCGATATATGATGCTAAACGGAGACCGAGATAGAGAGAGAGTGCTGCCCCTTTGTTGCCTCTTCGAGACAAACTCATATGAATGGTGCTAATTCCCATGTTCCTTCTAGGCTCTTTTGGTTTCGAGAGCCTCCCCCTCTTCGAGACAAACTCATACTCGTCTTTTGTGTCATCCTGGAATTTTTTTCCGTATGCCGGGGAAAATGCCTCACCTTTCTACATGAATTATTAGAAGAATTTCGTCTCTATAAAACAGAAGGAAAAGCCCGGGTGGAAGCACAAACTAAAGGAGAGAGGAAAAGTCGAAAGGGGGGGAGAAGTCTAGTGCTAGTTCTTACTGAAACTTCTTTATTTTATCTAACTTTCATTTTTGAGTGGTTTCTTTGTTCTCTTATTTGGATTGAAAGAAAAACTTCCCTTTCTTTCTCTTCTTTTTTTTCTTTCGACGAAATTAAGCTATGACCAATGGCCCCCTAGCTGAATAGGCGTAAGAAAGCTACCTGAAAAAAGGCAAGGTGCACCTTGGATTGGACTCGACGAATTACGTTTTGCCAGATAGATTTTTTTAGAAAGATTCCCCATTGGTAATTAAAAAATAGAAAGAATAAAAATCTAAACTAAATACTAAATAAAGGCGCATACGCGGGAAGGGGGCCTTACTACTTCTTCATTCCGGGGGGGGGGGGGGGGGGGGAGACTAGCCTCATTACTTCCCACTGGGCGAGAGGTTGTCACACCCCGATAAAATCGTTTAACGAGTAATATGTGCGGAAGCTCAGGGGCGTGACGAGAACGATCAATAAGCGTATGATTATCGCAAACATATACTTAGAATGCCATAAATAGTTTAAATAACACGGTTACATGCTCATCGTGTTTACAAAACAATAGATGTTTAGCAAATCAATACGATTAACATTTTAATCCCCAATCATAATTTCAATATTTATCAAAAGGATGGCATCCTATTCATCGTGGTGAGCAAGGGTTCCAAAAGTATGCATACATGATCTTACATCGCTGCTAATTCCCTGAAAAACATAGTTAAAAGGATCAACAAAATTGTTGAGTGAAATTCACAGGTTTAAGGTATCGTCAATCAAACCAAAAGTTTAGTAAACGTCTCACAAGTTGTTTGTGCCATCCATGGCAAATAGTACGATGATATACTGTTTAAAACAATAAATAGCTGACTGTGATCCCCCGGAAGGTTAGCTAGACCTCTCGAGTTAAAGTGACGACACCTAGGCCTATAACCAAACCACGACTTTAATTGTTTGTGCCTGGGACAATAAAATATACGCTCCTCGTCTCGACATACAGTCGGCAGTTAGCATGACTAACAAAAGTGGGAGGGATGTCATCCCAATAGTACTATTCGCATATTCGGTGGCTAGCGTCACCTAGCTAATGGTTACAGTTTGTAGTCATGAGGACTTCTATGCACTACAACTGGTTTAACATAGGTTCGCACAAGGATTCGTTGTCAGGTTTTCAATCATCGCATGAAATCAGTTTGTATGTAAACAGTACATATGTTTTTCACCCCAAATTTATAAAGCAGTAAAAAGCAGTAAAATAGGGGCTGTGAACTCACCTGGTGAGCAAGAGTGCTAGCGTTTCAAAATGTATCTTTTGCCCAAATAGAAATAGCCTCCTAACGCCCTATACGCATGAGGTCAATTATATAAGTAGACAGCTCTAATGGCCTGTCTATGCTAGTTGTTCACTCAACTAGTAGGAGTATTACTTGCCATTTAAACGTATGTACGACTCGTTGCTGATAGTTTCGTATGCATACTTGTATGTTTCTCGAAAACATAATTACTTTGCTATTACAGTGTACATTTAAGGTTTTTAAACCTAAAATGTATATCGTTAGTGAAAACGCGATTCTTAAATCGATTAAAAATTTTCATTATCATTTGTTCAAAACCGTGACGTTTAAATACATTTATCTATTTGTTCAAGATTGGAAATTGTTGGATTTACAGGGTTTAGTGTTGTTTTCGTTAATGTTGTTAGGCCAAAGTTAGTGTTGTTAACTCACAGTTAGTGCTGTTAGTGTTGTTAAGTCTGTTAGTGCTGTTAGTGCAGTTACCACTGTTAGTGGAGTTACCACTGTTAAGTCACAGTTACCACTGTTAGTGCAGTTACCACTGTTAGTGCTGTTAAGTCACAGTTAACACTGTTAGTGCAGTTACCACTGTTAGTGCAGTTACTACTGTTAGTGCAGTTACTACTGTTAGTGCAGTTAGTGCTGTTAAGTCACAGTTAACACTGTTAGTGCAGTTACCACTGTTAGTGCAGTTACTACTGTTAGTGCAGTTACCACTGTTAGTGCAGTTAGTGCTGTTAAGTCACAGTTAACACTGTTAGTGCAGTTACCACTGTTAGTGCTATTTTCATTTTTGAACAGATTTTGCCCCTTTATGACCCTTCTTTGGCTACGGTTTTGACTAGTCAAATGGACTTATTATGTTATGAAATTTTTATCATATATTCCCCTATGTCTTAGGTTTACAGAAAAGTAAGATTCATAATTTTTGAACAAGTATAAGGGGTTCAAAACTATTTATTAGTACGCAAAGGTACAACAGCTATTTTTCTAGATAGTTGTTAAGAAAATCATTTGTTTACTAAGTTAGACTCATCTTCACAAAACGTGCCCATACTACTTTTAAAGCTAAGACAAAATGTGACCTTTAGGAAAAAGATTCATCTCTTTTGGATCTATGGATAAAAAGTTATGGTCTCTCAAAGTAGGACCAAATCTCGTCTCCTAAAGACAGATTAGACACATGTTTTTGTAAAATCAGTTTGGGGTATCAAAACTTGTCCAAATTGCATGAGACCACTTGGGTTGGAAACCTAACTCTTTAAACTTAATTTTAGACTCCAGAAACAATAAATTTGGTTAATTTTTGACCGAGTTATTTACTTCCAAAGTCAGTCAAAGTTTATGTCCAGTAAGTTTCTTTGAGTTTTGTGTTTATTTAGTTCTCTTTTAACGAGTTTTCGTCATTAGTAATACATATTTATGTGTATATTAGTTGATTTTAACATAGGAGTGAACATCTAGCATGTGAGTATTTAAAATGAATGAAATGAATAGATCAAGAAGAGTTTCCTTACAATGCTCTAGGATGAAATGGTAAAAAGAAGAGAACTTGAAATCTTCAACCCAAATCTCCTTTTTTCTTTAAATACTTAATGATGATCAAGAGCTTGAAAGGAGGTGAAAAATGAGGTATAAAAGGTGGTGGTTCATGGTGGTTTGTGGTGGTTGTTCTTGAAGGAGGTGGTGAAATGAGAGGGAAAATGAGAGAGAGAAATGTGCAGAATTTTTGAAATGAAATTGTGAAGTGTGTGTACGTAATGTTTTCTCTTGTTTAATGCCTTTCTTAAATGTGAAGCAAGAGGAGGTGGTGATGGGAGGTGCTTAGTCTTTCAATCAAATCAAGGGAGCAAGTGGCGTTGGATTATAAGCAAGCAAGTAAACATGTGAGTGTGAAATTAAGCAAGTAACCAAGTAGGAGAAAACATATGGTTGAGAAAGGAGCTTGCGAAGTGAGATCACGTAGAAAAGGAATCTGCATTTGAATTAAGTGACATGCTAGCTAGGTTGCTTGGATTTAATTAAAGCTATGTGCTAGCTTGCTTGGTTAAATTAGAGCTATGTGCTAGCTTGCTTGGAATTATTTTGACATGTTTAAGCTTCTAAATGATTAGTTTAAGTGGCATAACAATATAAGTAGTTAACTACTAATTATATTCAATAGTTTTATACCGTTCGGGAAAAAGTTATCACTAACGTTCGTGTTTATCGGAAATCATCCGATTTATATTGTGAAATTCTCAATAATTACTTAAACGAAATGCATCAAGCATTAAAGTAGTGTGAACCAAAACGTGCAACGTGGGCGTGTGCTAGACTTATCTCAGTTTAAAACACGTTTGATTTCATTAAAGGGAACTAGCGTAAGAATGCATGATTTTAAAGTGCACGGAAAGTACCGCTTTTCGAGGGTTGTCACATTCTCCCCTCGTTAAAGAAATTTCGTCCCGAAATTTAAGTAGTGTCACGAGCAACTGGTGCTTTATCAAAAAGGTGTGGGTACTTCTTCCGCATTTTATCTTCACGCTCCCAAGTAAACTCTGGGCCGCGTTTTGAGTTCCAACGAACTTTTACTAGTTTAATCCGACTGCGTCGGAGCTTTTGGACTCTCCCGTCCGATACTTCGATAGGTTCCTCCACAAAGTTGAGTTTGTTATCAACGTAGACTTCATCAGGAGGGATGATTAAGGATTCGTCGGAAAGACACTTCTTTAGATTACATACATGGAAGGTGTCGTGGATACTGCTCAATTCTTGAGGCAGTTTGAGTTTATAAGCCACAGGACCAATCCTCGCAAGGATTTCAAAAGGTCCTATGTACCTAGGATTTAGCTTCCCTCGTTTCCCGAAACGAGCTACCCCTTTCCAGGGCGATACTTTGAGTAGGACTTTGTCACCTACTTGAAATTCCAAAGGCTTACGGCGGTTGTCAGCGTAACTTTTCTGTCGGACTCGGGCAGCTTTTAATCGATTAAGAACTTGAGATATCTTGTCCGTTGTCTCCTGGACAATCTCTGGACCAGAAATTTGTTTGTCACCCAACTCTGCCCAGCAGAGCGGTGATCGGCACTTGCGTCCATACAACGCTTCAAATGGTGCCATTCCAATGCTGGTGTGATAACTATTATTGTAGGAGAACTCGGCTAGGGGTAAATGTGCATCCCAATTTCCTCCAAAGTCAATCACACATGCTCGTAATAAATCTTCAAGCGTTTGAATTGTCCGCTCACTCTGGCCATCGGTTTGAGGATGGTAGGCAGTACTCATATCAAGACGAGTACCCAATGCCTTTTGTAGTGATTGCCAGAAGTGAGAGGTAAATCGGCTATCTCTATCCGAGATAATGGATATAGGTACGCCGTGTCTAGAGACTACTTCTTTCAGGTAGACTCTAGTTAGCTTATCCATTTTATCGGTTTCCTTGATTGCTAGGAAATGGGCTGATTTTGTCAAACGATCAACAATGACCCATATCGTGTCAGCTCCAGTTGATGTTTTTGGCAGCTTAGTAATGAAGTCCATTGTTATTTGTTCCCATTTCCACTGTGGCATTTCAGGTTGTTGTAGAAGTCCTGACGGCTTTTGATATTCGGCTTTGACTTTTGAACACGTCAAACACTTGCTAACATAAGTGGCGATCTCTCTTTTCATGTTCGGCCACCAATAATATCCTTTGATATCTTGGTACATTTTGTTAGCTCCTGGGTGTATTGAGTAGTTGGACTTATGAGCTTCGTCCAATATTAACTTGCGCAATTCCTCAACACATGGTACCCAAATTCGGTTCATGTAATATAATGTATCATCCTCTTTGGTTTCCAGTTGCTTCTCCATTCCCCTCAGAGATTCTTCTTCAAGACGTTCGCCAGTGAGAGCTAGTTTTTGTGCATCGCGAATTCGTGTATTGAGATTTGTGTGAATGGTCATCTCCAATGCACGTACTCTACGAGGCTTAACTCTTTCCTTACGACTCAGAGCGTCAGCTACCACGTTAGCCTTGCCCGGGTGATACTTGATTTCACAGTCGTAATCGTTAAGTAATTCGACCCAACGTCGCTGTCTCATGTTGAGTTCTTTCTGGTCGAAGATGTGTTGGAGACTCTTGTGGTCGGTGTAAATTGTACTCTTGGTACCGTATAGATAATGTCTCCAGATTTTTAGCGCGAACACAACTGCTCCCAATTCTAGGTCGTGAGTAGTGTAATTCTTTTCGTGGATTTTTAGTTGACGAGAAGCATAAGCGATAACTTTTTCGTTTTGCATTAACACGCAGCCTAGTCCTTGGTGTGAAGCATCACAGTAGACAACAAAGTTGTCCACTCCTTCAGGTAATGATAGGATAGGCGCGGTACAAAGCTTTTGTTTCAACAATTGGAATGCAGCTTCTTGTTTCTCGCCCCAATCAAACTTCTTATCTTTCTGGGTTAACGAGGTAAGAGACTGGGCTATTTTGGAAAAGTTTTCAATGAATCGACGGTAATAGCCAGCTAGACCAAGAAATTGACGTACTTCAGTCGGGGTTTTCGGTGCTTCCCAATTTTTGATTGCCTCAATTTTAGATGGGTCCACATGTATTCCTTTTTCGTTTATCACGTGACCAAGGAAGTGAACTTCTCTCATCCAAAATTCGCACTTAGAGAACTTTGCATATAGCTTCTCTTTCTCCAGTAGCTCGAGGATTAACTTCAGGTGTTGTTTGTGATCTTCTTTCGTTTGGGAGTATATGAGAATGTCATCAATGAATACAATGACGAATTTGTCAAGATAGGGTTTGCAGACTCTATTCATAAGGTCCATGAACACAGCTGGTGCGTTTGTCAATCCGAAAGGCATGACCAAGAATTCGTAATGACCATAACGAGTTCTGAACGCGGTTTTTGGTACATCTTCTTCTCGAACTTTCAATTGGTGATAACCAGAACGTAGATCGATTTTTGAATAAAAGCTAGAACCTTGAAGTTGATCAAATAAATCGTCAATGCGCGGTAAAGGATATCGGTTTTTGATAGTGACCTTGTTTAGCTCCCGATAATCTATGCACATCCGCATGGATCCGTCTTTCTTCTTCACGAATAACACCGGAGCTCCCCAAGGTGAAAAGCTCGGTCGAATGAATCCTAAGTCTAGGAGTTCTTGTAACTGTGTAGACAACTCCTGCATTTCTGATGGAGCAAGACGGTATGGTGAGCGCGCAATCGGTGCGGCTCCGGGTATTAGATCAATTCGGAATTCGACTTGTCTCGGGGGTGGCAGTCCTGGTAAATCTTCAGGAAACACACCTGGGTGATCTCGTACTATAGATATGTCGTCTATGCGTCGCTCCTCGGGTTTCTTTTCCACAACGTGTGCCAGAAATGCTTGATAACCTTTTCGAAGGTATTTATGAGCTTTCATGCAAGTAACCATTTTAAGAGTACTCCTTTTCTTTTCTCCTTGGATTATTAAGGTTTCGTCAGACGATAATGGAATTCGTACAACTTTCTCGAAACAAAGAATTTCGGCGCGATTTTGGGATAGCCAATCCATTCCGATTATGATATCGAAACTTCCTAGCTCTACAGGCAATAAATCAATTTCGAAAGGATGTCCCTCGAGAGTTAAGATACATCCTGGTACAGCTTCTTCTGACTCGATTAGTTTACCATTTGCTAATTCTATAGTGTACTTAGTGTCTAGTTTACGGGATTCGATTCCCAGTAGTGGTCTAAATTCAGCAGACACAAAGCTTAAATCGGCACCCGAATCAAATAATACAGAAGCATATTGTTGGTTTACAAGAAACGTACCAGTGACAGTGTTGGGGTCCTGGCGCGCTTCCTGTGCCCCAATGACAAATGCTCTTCCACGTGCAAGCTGGTTGTTGTTGTTGGCTCGGTTGTTGTTGTTGTTGTTGTTGTTGAGTTTGGGACACTTGTTTCGGTAGTGGTTCGGGTCTCCGCATTCGAAACATGCAGTGTTTCGTTGATCGTTGTTGGCTCGGTTGGGAGGGTTTAGTTTACATGTTAGGACCTGATGGCCCCACCGTTTGCATTTTCCACAAAACATACACCTTCCTTCATGGTGTCTTTCACACTTGCCGCACTTCGGCCTGTTTCCCTGATAACCACTTGTTGTCGCGGCAGTTGCTGCGAATACCCTCGGGTTTCCCTGGTGCCTGTTAAACTGTTGCCCCCATCGGTCATTTCCTCCACTGTTCCACTTTCTCTTATCTGTCCCAACGCTTCTTCCTTCTACTCTGCTTGGTCCACTTGTACCCAAAACAGTCTTCTTTGGCAGTGTCCCCGTTCTCACTGCTGTGTCAGTCAACTTGTGCGCCAAACTTACTGCGCTCTTAAAGGTAGTTGGTTCAGATGTTGTCACCAGACTTAGAATCTCAGGTACCAATCCCCAGATGTACCTCTCAATGCGCTTGTACTCGGGAGTGACCATGTGAGGTACCAAGCGAGCTAACTCTTGAAATTTTGTAGTGTAAGAGGTAATGTCAGAACCAATCATCTTTATATCCCACAACTCAGTCTCGATCTTCTGAAGTTCATTGCGAGGGCAGAATTCTTCTAAGACCATCGTCTTCAGTTCTTCCCAAGAGATTGAACTTGTGCATTCCACCAAGTTAATGCTTTGCCATCTAAAGTACATGTGGCATATTTGACCATGCAATCGGGTGAACACTTGCTGATATCGAGTACAGATTCCATCTTTTCAATCCAGTGAATGATTCCTATAGCGCCCTCATTACCATGAAAGTTTGTTGGCTTACAAGCCAAGAATGATTTATATGAACACCCACGTTGGGTATTCTCGGTTTCCCTAGTGATATTAGTCTGTTCTTCCACTTGGTTTATTCCTGCAACGTTTGGTGTTGTCCCGCTACCGTTGGGGGCATTTTCTCGAGTACGGCTTGCCTCATACTGGGCAATAGCATCCGCAACTCGTCGGGCAACAAGTTCTTCTACAGTCTCTGTGTTAGGGGTTGCTGCGCTCCTTCGGCTGTTCACAGTAGTTCGACCTTTTGGCGGCATGATTTTTGTTCTAATACACACAACAAGATGGGTAAGATATATGAATCAATGCCAACACAAAATAAGCGAAATGTAAACAACCATACACTATATCATACATAAGAGAAAACATACATACGCAAGGTTTATACAAAACATGATGGGTTCTTCTAACCCCATCATCTACATAAGTTTTATACAAAACAGGATGGGTTCTTCTAACCCCATCAAGCATAAGTTTTCAGTACAAAATAGTGTAGGCACAACCCGCCATACATAGGTCTATCTAAAATATGCTAAATACATCCCCATAGCTGCTGTCATCAATGTGGTCATCATCAAGCTAGCTCCAGCCACGATCTCTGCAATCCGTGCTCGTCCCTCTAGTGTCTCTACACGTGCTAAGGTAGTGTGTGCTACCTCTCTGTCCTCAGTCACCTGGTCCTCGACGGTATCAAGGCGCTGGTAGGTAGAGATCATGTCTCCATCAAGTACTGAAGTGTCACTCTGAAGCTCCAAAATGTAGGCTTGCATCTCGGCGATGCGGCCCACATGTGTGTTGGTCACGGCGACCAGAGTAGGAATGGTATGCTCCATGGGCTCTCTAGTGAGTGGATGTGCTGGTAGTGCTCGCGAAGACTCTCCAATCTCATAGGTAGAGGGAATGCCCTCTAGTGTCCTCCAATGATCAAGTACGGCCGGCATCCAGGATAAATGCTCAAGCCTCTGCCTCTTGGGCGATGGTGCTGCAGGTGTATCCTCTGAACTATCAGACGTGTCATCGCGCGGTGCTAGGGGTCCGCGAGGAAATATTCCAGTCCTCTTCCTGGCTGTATTCTTCGTGTAAGGCCCGCTCCCCATTGCAGCGAATGTCCTCCAGGTCTCGGTCACGCCGTGTGCCGGACCGGGCATAGTCGGTGGTGATCTCGGTGGCGATCTAGGTGGCGGAAGGCTGCTATCATCGGATGTCATACGAGGATGATTCGGCTGGTTCTCATCCATCACCGATGTGTCATCGCTCTCGCTCTCAGAAACGTACTCCGAAGGATCCTCTTCGGAATCAATGATATGAACTGGATATTCTCTAGACATGCTGTGACAGTAGTGTTTTCCCGTATGATGAGGTGTAAATGATGCAAATGTATGAATGTATGAATGAATGAATGAATGTTTGAGTCCAAGGCTATAGTCTAGGTCTCTAAGACTTCTAGTTCGCTATAACCAATGGCTCTGATACCAATCTGTCACACCCCGATAAAATCGTTTAACGAGTAATATGTGCGGAAGCTCAGGGGCGTGACGAGAACGATCAATAAGCGTATGATTATCGCAAACATATACTTAGAATGCCATAAATAGTTTAAATAACACGGTTACATGCTCATCGTGTTTACAAAACAATAGATGTTTAGCAAATCAATACGATTAACATTTTAATCCCCAATCATAATTTCAATATTTATCAAAAGGATGGCATCCTATTCATCGTGGTGAGCAAGGGTTCCAAAAGTATGCATACATGATCTTACATCGCTGCTAATTCCCTGAAAAACATAGTTAAAAGGATCAACAAAATTGTTGAGTGAAATTCACAGGTTTAAGGTATCGTCAATCAAACCAAAAGTTTAGTAAACGTCTCACAAGTTGTTTGTGCCATCCATGGCAAATAGTACGATGATATACTGTTTAAAACAATAAATAGCTGACTGTGATCCCCCGGAAGGTTAGCTAGACCTCTCGAGTTAAAGTGACGACACCTAGGCCTATAACCAAACCACGACTTTAATTGTTTGTGCCTGGGACAATAAAATATACGCTCCTCGTCTCGACATACAGTCGGCAGTTAGCATGACTAACAAAAGTGGGAGGGATGTCATCCCAATAGTACTATTCGCATATTCGGTGGCTAGCGTCACCTAGCTAATGGTTACAGTTTGTAGTCATGAGGACTTCTATGCACTACAACTGGTTTAACATAGGTTCGCACAAGGATTCGTTGTCAGGTTTTCAATCATCGCATGAAATCAGTTTGTATGTAAACAGTACATATGTTTTTCACCCCAAATTTATAAAGCAGTAAAAAGCAGTAAAATAGGGGCTGTGAACTCACCTGGTGAGCAAGAGTGCTAGCGTTTCAAAATGTATCTTTTGCCCAAATAGAAATAGCCTCCTAACGCCCTATACGCATGAGGTCAATTATATAAGTAGACAGCTCTAATGGCCTGTCTATGCTAGTTGTTCACTCAACTAGTAGGAGTATTACTTGCCATTTAAACGTATGTACGACTCGTTGCTGATAGTTTCGTATGCATACTTGTATGTTTCTCGAAAACATAATTACTTTGCTATTACAGTGTACATTTAAGGTTTTTAAACCTAAAATGTATATCGTTAGTGAAAACGCGATTCTTAAATCGATTAAAAATTTTCATTATCATTTGTTCAAAACCGTGACGTTTAAATACATTTATCTATTTGTTCAAGATTGGAAATTGTTGGATTTACAGGGTTTAGTGTTGTTTTCGTTAATGTTGTTAGGCCAAAGTTAGTGTTGTTAACTCACAGTTAGTGCTGTTAGTGTTGTTAAGTCTGTTAGTGCTGTTAGTGCAGTTACCACTGTTAGTGGAGTTACCACTGTTAAGTCACAGTTACCACTGTTAGTGCAGTTACCACTGTTAGTGCTGTTAAGTCACAGTTAACACTGTTAGTGCAGTTACCACTGTTAGTGCAGTTACTACTGTTAGTGCAGTTACTACTGTTAGTGCAGTTATCACTGTTAGTGCAGTTAGTGCTGTTAAGTCACAGTTAACACTGTTAGTGCAGTTACCACTGTTAGTGCAGTTACTACTGTTAGTGCAGTTACCACTGTTAGTGCAGTTAGTGCTGTTAAGTCACAGTTAACACTGTTAGTGCAGTTACCACTGTTAGTGCTATTTTCATTTTTGAACAGATTTTGCCCCTTTATGACCCTTCTTTGGCTACGGTTTTGACTAGTCAAATGGACTTATTATGTTATGAAATTTTTATCATATATTCCCCTATGTCTTAGGTTTACAGAAAAGTAAGATTCATAATTTTTGAACAAGTATAAGGGGTTCAAAACTATTTATTAGTACGCAAAGGTACAACAGCTATTTTTCTAGATAGTTGTTAAGAAAATCATTTGTTTACTAAGTTAGACTCATCTTCACAAAACGTGCCCATACTACTTTTAAAGCTAAGACAAAATGTGACCTTTAGGAAAAAGATTCATCTCTTTTGGATCTATGGATAAAAAGTTATGGTCTCTCAAAGTAGGACCAAATCTCGTCTCCTAAAGACAGATTAGACACATGTTTTTGTAAAATCAGTTTGGGGTATCAAAACTTGTCCAAATTGCATGAGACCACTTGGGTTGGAAACCTAACTCTTTAAACTTAATTTTAGACTCCAGAAACAATAAATTTGGTTAATTTTTGACCGAGTTATTTACTTCCAAAGTCAGTCAAAGTTTATGTCCAGTAAGTTTCTTTGAGTTTTGTGTTTATTTAGTTCTCTTTTAACGAGTTTTCGTCATTAGTAATACATATTTATGTGTATATTAGTTGATTTTAACATAGGAGTGAACATCTAGCATGTGAGTATTTAAAATGAATGAAATGAATAGATCAAGAAGAGTTTCCTTACAATGCTCTAGGATGAAATGGTAAAAAGAAGAGAACTTGAAATCTTCAACCCAAATCTCCTTTTTTCTTTAAATACTTAATGATGATCAAGAGCTTGAAAGGAGGTGAAAAATGAGGTATAAAAGGTGGTGGTTCATGGTGGTTTGTGGTGGTTGTTCTTGAAGGAGGTGGTGAAATGAGAGGGAAAATGAGAGAGAGAAATGTGCAGAATTTTTGAAATGAAATTGTGAAGTGTGTGTACGTAATGTTTTCTCTTGTTTAATGCCTTTCTTAAATGTGAAGCAAGAGGAGGTGGTGATGGGAGGTGCTTAGTCTTTCAATCAAATCAAGGGAGCAAGTGGCGTTGGATTATAAGCAAGCAAGTAAACATGTGAGTGTGAAATTAAGCAAGTAACCAAGTAGGAGAAAACATATGGTTGAGAAAGGAGCTTGCGAAGTGAGATCACGTAGAAAAGGAATCTGCATTTGAATTAAGTGACATGCTAGCTAGGTTGCTTGGATTTAATTAAAGCTATGTGCTAGCTTGCTTGGTTAAATTAGAGCTATGTGCTAGCTTGCTTGGAATTATTTTGACATGTTTAAGCTTCTAAATGATTAGTTTAAGTGGCATAACAATATAAGTAGTTAACTACTAATTATATTCAATAGTTTTATACCGTTCGGGAAAAAGTTATCACTAACGTTCGTGTTTATCGGAAATCATCCGATTTATATTGTGAAATTCTCAATAATTACTTAAACGAAATGCATCAAGCATTAAAGTAGTGTGAACCAAAACGTGCAACGTGGGCGTGTGCTAGACTTATCTCAGTTTAAAACACGTTTGATTTCATTAAAGGGAACTAGCGTAAGAATGCATGATTTTAAAGTGCACGGAAAGTACCGCTTTTCGAGGGTTGTCACAGAGGTGCACCTAACCCACCTACCCACTCATCAATCACGGTGTTCAGCTGACTTGCACTGATAGACCCCTATTGTATTGGAATTAGGCGCCCATCTTTTGATTGTTGTCAACTAATCTCTTCAATGTTAGATTCTACTCTATGTTAGAACATTTCTGTGAATGCTATTCTGATCTAAGTGGTCTTATTCTGTGTCCCGTGCTAGGAAGCATTACTCCTCTTTTCATTCCAAATTCAAGAATATGACCGATACGATTGATTGGTCTGTGCGCCTCTCTTATTACTTTTTTGTATTCCCCTGTTCTTCGGATACAATTCGATCCTTCTACGGCCAAATCTCAATTTGTGGAAAGCCTTCGATGGCTTCCTTATGAAAACATCCATTTTTATTTGGGTATAGACGGTATCTCTTTATTCTTCGTGATATTGACCACATTTCTGATCCCTATTTGCATTTTAATGGGTTGGTCTGGTATGAGAAGTTATGGGAAAGAGTATATTACAGCATCTCTAATTCGTGAATTTCTAATGATCGCCGTGTTCCGCATGCTGGATCCTCTACTATTCTATGTTCTTCCCGAAAGCGTGCTAATCCCTATGTTGTGCGGAGCTGAGCATCTTATATTCGCTGGGATAAAGCTTTTCCTCTGCAGGGGCCTTGTGCAGTAAACCCCCTACGGGCGGTCGTCCGTCGTCGTAAAGTAGTCCCCGCGAAGCTTTCGGGAAGAGGGGTAGTCTTGTGTGTAAGCATAGCATTTCTGGTCGAACCCGCCCAACCCAACTAAGAAGAACCGAACCTGACAAACACATCTTTTTCCATTGGGGAGGGTACTCCGAGTAGTGGGTACCTCGTAGGACCTCAACCCGCCTACTCGGGTCTTGTATGGATATGCAGGAAGGGGTGCTCCTAGGTGTGTGTAGGGTTGTGTTTGTTCGCGAGAATGGATTCCTCGTCAAGTCAGTTTGGGGGGTGTGGACACACTTGCACGAATTCGGGTAACGGCTACAAGGGAGAAAGAAAAAGGAAACTGTACCCGACCAGGGATGGACGTAAACTCGTAAGCTACCGAGGGTAGGGATAATCGTCCAGGTCTTATTGTGAAAGAAAAAAGCCGCCCCCGCCACAGTAGGCAGGTTGCTTCCTTTGTCGTCGCAGGGGAGCTCTTGGCGAGGAGACCTTAGGATAAGTTGCTAAAACAAACGGGGGGCGAGGATCGACCCGTTCAGTAGAATTCCGAAGAAAGATTGTTGGCAGCAGGTGGAGACATTTCTTTGGCCCCTTCAAAAAAAAGAAAAAAGAAATGCGGGCAGGGTGGAGCTCGGCAGAGGGTTCGAGAATAGGGTAGGGTCCTGTTCTTAAGATTCAGATAATAAAAAAGTTCCAAACCTTTGTGCATGCACCTCCGTACAAGTGCTGCGTACAAGTTCCGGCCAAGATGATTGGGAAAGATCAAACCAATTTGAACCGCTCACATCACAGTAGTAGTAGTGTAAAGGCCGTAAGCCGGGGGGCGGCCATAACATAAAGCTATTACTTTCACACCTCTCTCTCTTTATCTATAGATATCTAAAGAGAGAGAGATCCGCTGCGTGAGCAACCCGACTGTGCGTTACATGTGCTCTACAGGCTGCACTCCATCTTTCTTCCCCCTTTTTCTTTTGATTTGGAAGACGGCCGTTGCGTTTGGTTCGAAAGGCATGGTTTTCAGTATGTCTCCAGATAGGCCCCCCACTAGTCCGGCTAGCTAGTGAGTGGTTCTTTCGGGCGGGAAGCAGGCCGGGCCCTACGTGCGGGCATCTCCCGCAACGCAAGCAGCATTGTAAGTCCGTGCTTATTCGGATCGATAACGAGGTTATCTAACGTATTAAGGTGCGGAATCCCTCAATACTTAGTTATAGGATCTATAACGATTTGTTTCACAAATATAGTGAATCGGGTATCTAATTGCTTTGTATTGATTATTAACAAATGTTAAACGATCAATACCTAGCCTTTAGAAGGTTTAATTGCTCTGGAAAACTCAGATGATTCGTATTAGGTAAATGGCAAAAGTTAATTAGGTTTAAAACGTAATTTGTATTTATAACCGTCTCAGTTCGCGGGTCATGGGCCTCTGCGAACTGACTCGGTTCGCAACCCATTTAGGCCCAGCGAACTGACTCGGTTCGCAGTCCAAATTTGTCCTGCGAACTGACTCGGTTCGCGGTCAAACTTGGTCAACATTTTTCAGCTTTTTGATTTTTCACTCTAAAATGTTTTCCAACCACAATTTTTCATTTACAATTAAAAACCAATGTACAAACTCGATTACAATTAATACAAGACCTATTACAAACTAGAAAGACTAATTTCAAGCTAGATCTGTTGTCACAAAACATGTCTCAACAGACTCCCCCTTGACAATAGCTCTAGCTGTCTTAGTGTCTTGGTCTTCAAGTTTGTCTGTGGTAATCACTTGTAAATTTTACTTCCAGTATATATCTTCAGCTTGATGCATGTCTTAACCATTGACTGATAGTCTCGAGCAACATCTTCCCAACCTTCAATTGCAGTGATCCGATTCTTGTGTAACATTAATAGGTCAGCCTTTGATAGGTTCATTAGATGTCGTCGATCATAAACCTTTAAGATCTCTCTCTCTTCATATTCAACTTCATCATCATGTTCAAACATGAGAGCTTCACCAGTCACAGAATCTACAGACCATCTCTTCAATTTGCCTAAAATATCTTGAGGCATAGTCTTTAATGGAATCTGTTGCATGCACTTAACAGCTGGATATACTTTCATCCTTCGACGCCTTCCAGTTCTTTCGCTTCTTTCATTAAGCTTTATCGTTTTTCCAACCCTTGGCTTAATTCTTTGAAACTTCATAGATCTACCCTCAGTCTTGATAATCTTTTCTACATACTGTCCAAAAGGATCATTACTGGGGTTAATCATTTCTAATCTAGCCAAGTCTCGGATTTCAAAACGTGGCAATGAACCGAAGACTGCTAGCTTTTTCTCAAAATATTGAACTCCGTCAAATCTTTTAATTGCAAAAAACTTTAAGTCAGCGTCGTAATACCATCCTATTATACCTCTTTTAGGTATACGTTTTCCAGTGATATCTACTTCTTTAATCCATGTCTTTTCCCTTTTTCTTTTCAAAGGTCTAAACATTAGATTATTCTTCAATTTTTCAGGAAGATCATCATCCGATTCAGAATCAGTTGATTCACTTAGATTTTCATCTAAGTCTAAAACTCTTTCTCCATCCTCATCCTGAAAGATAACTTTTGTCTTTGAGGGGCTCACTATGTGTTCATCGATATCAGCATCAAGATCTACACCCTCATCTAGCCCAGACTCCGAGACAGAAGACCAATCTTCAAGAGGTACAAACTCTCCCTCCTCTAGATCATAATCAATGTCTTCGTCTATCTCATCAAGTATATCATTTTCAGAATCGGATAGATTGAGCACTTCCAAACCTATATTAGATCATACACAAATACTCATTAATATCCTAAATCCTTTCATCGATTTCCCTGAATCAATCTAGGATTTCCATATTAATCAATAGCAATTAATATCATAAATTCTTTTATTGATTTCCCTGAATCAATCTAAGAATTTTCTTATTAATTTCTTTGTGTATTTCAAATACATTATATGAACTTATAAATCTTTTATTGATCTTAATATTGAATTATAATCAATCTAAGATTCCAAAAGTCTTATAATAGCAGAACATTAATTAAATTTAAACATTAATGTATTGTGAACAATAATGATCACCAAACATTCAAGCTTACCATTAATTAATTCTTTTGCATAATTAACTTGTCAACCTGACGATTCTCAAGTCTTAAAATGCAAAAATTATAGTAAAAGTTTGACCGCCGAAATCAACTCGGGACACGCCACACGACTATTGTAAGCCGGTAGACTTTCGATCAAAACTTTTCATAATCTTGAGTATTGAATATTACTTAAAACATATTTAACTTGTAAAAATAAATCACAAGTCTAATATATTACAAAATATTCTTAAGTTATGAGGTACAAAGTTTAAATAAAACTACAACTCAGTCTAAGTTAATATAAACTTCACCTTCAGTTGCACTACCATCCTTTTTACTTGTACCAGCACCACTTCCACTCGCCTTAGCAGGCTCCCCCTGAATTATAGGAAGCTCACCAGTCGTTGACGGACCAGTCGGCTCTCTATCTTTCTGTGCATCGGGATCTTTATCTGCATCATCATGCCTCTTCTTTAATACCTCATCATCCTTGTATTGCTCATGTCGCCTCTTCTTTAGCTCTTCATCTTCTTGGCGAGCCAATTGATATGCCATAATCTCCCCCTGAGACGGCAGGCCCGTCAACATACTGGCAACAAGACGTTCTAACCTGTCAATCTGACGTTGCTGATCAGAAGACTCGTTGAGCAGAAGTACGTGAGAACGCAACAGATGGGTGTTGGCGGCCGTGTGAGTGGCTACCTGAGAAGCAAGCATACTGTTTTGATGTTCTAAGGTCTGAACCCGAAGCTCCAGATTAGAAAGCCTCTCAGAAGCCCTTACAGGAACAGTAGGCGGTGGAGTAGGGGCACGGTCAGATCGAGGAGTATTTTGTTCAATCTTAGCAGCTACATCTGCCAAAAGTAAGCGAGCTGCAATGCGACTAGCTTAAGTAGTCGGAAGAGTAACAGGAACATTAGCAGCAAGCTCTGAGATAGGTGAAGGTTGCAGAGTAGGCTTCGCCGTCGGTGGTGGTGAGGGTCGAACAACTGGACTAGGCAGATCGCCAATAGTCAGTTGAGTTGTAGACGAACGGATTCTTTTGCGTCGTTGAGTCTGAAGTGGTTGAACATCTTCATCCTCAGAATCCGAATCAATCAAGTAATCAGGATTAGGATCAACAGCTTTACGCTTTCCTTTCAAGGCAGGATCCATAATTAACTTGGAACCCTTTCGAATCATTCCTGTCGGAATACCCGAAGAGAAAGGGTGAGGAGCATCATCGTTCGACTCCTCAGAATCTGAATCAGATGCAGTGGCACCATCCTTGCGAAAAGCACCAGAAGGTCCAGCATCTCGATCATCCTGATCTCGTTTATCTTCAGGCCGAGCGACCTCGAAATCGACGACTTCAGTAGCCTGAAAATTTTCCACCTCAGTTAAGAGTGGATCCGTGACCTCGTCATGTTGTACCAAGACATCATGAAGAACCTGAGCAGCAATATCAGGTTGAGATGTCTGATTTAGCACATCTTCAATAATCTCCTGCAGCTCAGGATGTTGAGCTGCAGCAACTGGCGGAGGTTGAACTGGTACAGGAGGATGTGGTTGAGCTTGTTGTTGAGCATCGGCATCCAACCAACCATTATTTGGTGGAGCAACATAGTGTTCATGAAGAAGATGCCCAAACAGGTCACAAACTTCCGGCTTGACTTGATCTGGACGGCGAGAAGAATGAAGAAAACAGGCGTTGTATCCTCGCAGTCCAAAGCGATCAACATGAATATATGGCTGAATATGCGGTAAGCCAGGAATACAGTGACGAATGATAAGCATGCAGAAGCGGGGATAGAGCATGAACTTGGATCTAACCGCGCCAGTCACCCTGCCCAATAAATGAGCCAAAAATGTAAGAGGAGAAACTGTATGGTTTGTTATAAACCAGGGACAGTAACCCAGATAGTAGCTCAGGGCTCAACTCATCGTACCCGCCCTTCTTGTTCCCAAAAATAGTAACCATAATATGGAACAAGAACCGCCATTGGCCAATAACAAAGGCCTTAACAAATGGACGTCCACGCTTGGGGCCAGAATAGCCCATACGACCAAGTGCACCCTTAATGAAGTCCAAGGAGTACACAGACGGACCAGCTTGTTGCTCGACTGCACCCAGATGTAAAATCTGTCTCAGATCATTAGCAGAGAAGACAACCGGATGTTGAACAACCCTAGTACGAATAACAGGAGGGTTGGCAGCAGCATCATACTCAACATTATCCCAAAACTGATCCAGGATGGATCGGGACAATGGTGGTGATTCCGTAATGGCATATCGAATCCTTGATCGTGCCAGATACGTAAGGATCTCAGTAAAGCGCTCAGCACCGCGCTCATTGACGTCCAAGTTCACCAAGATATTATGAGCAGCAGTAAAAGATCGAGCAGCCATATCTATAATCATAAGGATTACACAAATGGTAATTAGCTCAATGAATAATATAACAGAGCGAACATTAATTAATTCTAAACATTTATGTATTGTGAACAAAAATGATCACCGAACATCCATGTTTACTATTAATTAATAACTTAATTTACGGAACTTAATTGAACAATTAAGTGTAGAGGACTTAAATTTTCAATTATATTCTCTAAATTATATATACAGTTTGCTAGCATAATCATATAGATATGGTTTACTTATAAACCTAAGTTCGTAAGTCGGAACCGGTATTGGATACATGCTTCACTTATAATCCTAAGATCGTAAGTCAGAACAAGTATTCAATAAAAATGATATACATCTTACTTATAAGCATAAACTCGTAAGTCGAAACGTATAACGAAAAAGGACCACATGACAGACTCATAGTTTATTTGTAATCATAAAGATCGCAAATCGAACCTAAATCTAAGCATGTTAAAATTTAACTTTGTCAAAAAGTCAATTGGTCAACATATTGGGTTCGCATCGCAGTCAAAGGAAGTCAACCACTTTGGTTCGCTTCGCAGTCAAAGAAGTCAACCCGTGTTTGGGTTCGCTTCGCAGTCAAAGGAAGTCAACCAAATTGGGTTCGCTTCACAAGTCAAAGGAAGTCAACCAAATTGGGTTCGCTTCGCAAGTCAGCTAGACTTGGGTTCGCTTCGCAGAAGTCAACCAAAGTCAGACTTTCGGTTCGCTTCGCAGGTCAGCGGGTCAACAAAGTAACTCGCTTCGCAAAGGGGGTTGCGAACTGAGATTTACACTCAGTTCGCAGGAGCGTATGAAATTGGGTTCGCAAGTAGGAGTTGCGAACTGAGATTAGGAACGAGGAACGAACACAGTTTTTGAGAAATTATAGATCAAATTAGACAAAGTGCAATTAAGCTACACAAACATGTTTAGAGTATTCTAACTGAACATAGGCTAAGCATTCTTACACTATTGGATATTTAATTCATGAAAAAGTAAACCCAAAACTTTCAACAACTAAAAAACAGAAATTACGCACAAATTAGTGAACGAAATTGTATAAAACTTACTTCAAAAGATGCGCACACAAATGATGAAAATAAGTTACGGATTGAAAATCCAGTCCTTGTTCGTGAGAATCAAAAATTACACAAAAGGTCTCGGTTCGCTTCGCAAGGATTCGGATCGCAAATTTTTTTTTTTGGTTCGCTTGTTAGATTTGGAAAGTGAAATATGGACTCGTTGACTTGGGCTTTTATACAGAAAACTCACTTCGCAGTATTTGGGTTCGCAGGGATTTTCGGTTCGCAAATATTGGCTTCGCAGATCTGGGATCGCAGTCTTGGGATCGCAGGATTTATATTCGCAGGTGGGTTCGCAAGTGGGTTCGCAGAGGAGGATTTGGTTTCGCAAGTTTGACTTCTTGACCTTTTAATATTCTAAACTCAAATTGCAAATTGCCAATTGAATTTTAATCTATTCCAAGTCAATAATTATAACCCACAAATCGTAATTGAACGATTAAGTCTGTAAACTTAATTATCAATTATAATCACTAAATCGATAGATACAGTTAATAATTATAACTGTGTCCGTTAATTTGTAACATAAAGTCGTATATTTTGTATATGCCTTGACGTATTCACAGTGAAGTCCATACGTCTAAGCATCTAAGCTTATAACTGATTATTAATATAGTAATCAACAATTCTTAAGCTTTAAGCGAAACCAATTGCAATCTTGTCACATTGAAACAACACGGAATACCAAAGTATATTTAAATTGAATTCCAAAGGATTAAAAATAAGAAGAACACATGACAAAAATTCAAACATAAACATAGGTATCAAGTACCCTTTTATTAAGGACACAACTAAAATAAACTATTACAAATGCGTAACATTAATAGTTAAATCTGCTAAGGGATCATATTAGTAAGAATACGCAGTACTTTAAGATTTATGAAGTCTTAGAAGATTGTTTGTATACATACTATATGAAATTCATGGAAGTTACACAAAAATACAACTTAACCATTTGTCAACTTATATTTATAAGAGTATAACTTAGTTACCTATCTCCACAACATTTTTACGTTCATTAATCATACATTAACAAGAATTGAGAACAAATGGTTCATCAATCATGAAATGTTCAAATATCATAGACAGTTCAAGACGATTACCGATATTATGATCCACATAAACAAAGTCTACAATGATTTCATAGCAAGCCTTTATTGTTGGTATGAACATTACCTAATGTGATCCGTCATATGACATACTGAGAATTTAAGTAAAACACATAACACTGTATCTTTCGGATTCAAGGTAGAGGTTACTAAATGATGTTCTGTTCGAAGCATATAACATACCCTTGAGTTATTTTAAAATCTGACAAACATCAAACCGATTTTGAAGATACTAGTGGTTCTAGATCTGTACTTAGTACAACATGAGAGCCCTTAGTATGAACAAAATGCATTTGAAACCATTGGCAAAACTAAAGGAGTCAGGTCTGTACTCAGTACAACAAAGTCACCAGTAGTTTTGCTAATAGCCATAATTCTTACTATTTGTCTTGACATATATTCATAGATCCTTGATAACAGTGTATGGTTAGACTATCATTCATCAATTAAGACTTATGTCATATATCACATAGTAAATCACACTAGATAACATACAGAAGCATTATTACTTATTCAATGCTCAGAAATTATAGCAGAATTTGCCTATCAGTACATCATATAATGAAGCAATCTAGATTCAAATTTTCTAAGCAAAGGATAACATGTGGAGAAAGGTGTATACTAAAATAAACATAAGTAAAAGCCTGGTTGTAAAGATGTAAATTTAAAGTAACTACTTAGAATCTACTAACACATCTATCCAAAGACTTATACTTATTGTTATTAAGCATTTTCCTCTAATGTACTATCATTTCCCAGCAGATAAAACTATAACGTTTTCTAAAAGAAAGAAATGCAGAAAAATAAAAGAAACTACTAAGTATGACATACTCCTTTGGAAGACAATTATTCTGGATTCCTCATTCCGTTTAATTGAATCAATGTCTCAAAATGCGTCCTGTCAAAAGCTTTTGTATACAAGTCTGCCAAGTTATCAGTTGAGGGAACTTTGACTAACTGTATAAGCTTTTTCTTTGCACAGTCTCTGATAAAGTGATGACGTATGTCAATGTGTTTTGTCTTGCTGTGCTTTACAGGATTGTTGGTAATTGACATGGTGGATTCGTTGTCAATCATCATTGGAGTATTGGTTAGATTTAACCCATAGTCCCGCAGTTGCTGTTGTATCCACAAAACTTGGGAACAACAGCTGCCAGCTGCAACATACTCAGCTTCACATGTAGAAATGGCGACTAAGGTTTGCTTCTTGCACTGCCAAGATACTAATCTACCCCCTAGGAATTGACATCCACCAGTAGTAGACTTTCTGTTCTGATTGCATCCTCCATAATCAGAATCAGTGTAAGCCACAAAGTCTAAGTCTCCATCAGTTGGATACCAAAGTCCCAGCTTCGGCTTCCCTTTAAGGTAACGAAGAATTCGCTTAACGGCTTGCATATGAGACTCCTTAGGATTGGCTTGATATCGTGCGCAGACACATACTGCAAACATTATATCCGGCCGTGATGCAATAAGATACATTAGTGATCCAATCATGGCCCTATAAAGAGTAGGGTCCACATCTCTATCACTTGATGTATCAGGACCAAGTCCATGAGCTTCTGGTATAGGGGTATGATAAGTTCGAGCTTCATCCATCTTGAATCTTTCTAACAGCTCATTTGTATATTTATTTTGATGAATGAAATACCCATCTTTCTTTTGATCAACTTGCAATCCTAAGAAAAACGTCAGTTCTCCCATAGCAGACATCTCAAACTTGTGTTTCATGACTTGTTCAAATTCATTACACATCTTTTCGTCAGATGACCCAAAGATGATGTCGTCAACATAAACTTGAACAAGTAGAAAGTCTCTCTTTTTCCATTTGACAAAGAGTGTACTGTCAATTCTTCCTCTTGTAAATTCATTCTCAAGAAGATAAGTAGACAACGTTTCATACCACGCCCAAGGAGCTTGATGTAATCTATATAGAGCCTTATCAAGACGATATACTCTATCTGGATACTTGGGATCAGTAAAGCCCGATGGTTGAGAAACATACACCGTTTCCTTGACTTTGCCATACAAAAAGGCACTCTTAACATCCAGCTGGAAAACTTTCATTTTCTTAGAAGCTGCAAATGCCAAGAATAACCTTATTGCTTCTAGCCTAGCCACAGGTGCAAACACCTCATTGTAATCAATCCCTTCTTGTTGATTGAACCCTTGGACAACTAGACGAGCTTTATTGCGAGTGACGATTCCCCGATCGTCTTTCTTGCACTTAAAGACCCATCTAGTTCCAATTAGATATTCTCCAACTGGTAGGTCAACCAACTCCCAAACTTGCAGTTTTGAGAACTGAGACAACTCTTCCTGCATTGCCTCGACCCACGAATTGTCCTTTAATGCCATTTGAACATTTTTAGGTTCAATTTGTGAGATAAAGCACGAGTAGGAACATTGATTGATAATCCCAGTCTCCATAATTGCAACATAAAGGCTCGAGTACTCAGAAGTACTAGCCCTGGTTTGAACCGATGCAGTTGGATCACCAATGATATTTTCAGTTGGGTGATCTTTGTGAATTCTTGTGGTTATTATCGGCTCAATCACCATATTATCATAAAGATTGGTGCCAATTTCTTCCAATGGTGGCATATCCTCATCAGTACTATACATCTCATCAGAAGTTATCGTATCGGTAACTACTGGTGACGTGTCAGTCTCTTGAGTGTTATCCACCGGAGGTTGTTCTATGGCACTTGATGTTGTATGATTTGGATCCACAGAAGCAGTCGATGTTGGAATGGAGCCAATATCTCCATCACCCGACAATAACTGTTCAGTAAGTACAGGATCAACCGTGTAATCACACAATGGGACATTAAATGACTTAAAAAGATCAGAATAGTCAAATTGCCAATCTAATCCCTTATGTGAGTCATGTGTGTAGCTCGTAACTTCAACGTTATAAACTATTTCCACACGTCCCGTAGCTTTATTAAAAACTCGTTTATTTGGTGAGTTAGGCACATAACCTAGGAAATATCCTTCGTCAGCCTTCTCACCAAATTTTGGTTGAAAACTAGTTTTCAATAAAGTACATGAGACACCAAAGGGTTCAAACCCTTTCAAATTCGGTTTCCTAATGTTCAAAAGCTCATAACAAGTCTTGTTATGCTTTTTAACGGTAAGAACCCGGTTTAGAACATAACATGCAGTATTCACCGCTTCTGCCCAAAAAATGACCGGAAGCCTTGAATCTGCAAGCATTGTTCTTGCTGCTTCAATGAGAGTTCTATTCTTCCTTTCAGCAACACCATTTTGTTGAGGTTCGTATGGTGCACTGAATTGATGTTGTATGCCTTTGCTTAAGCAATATACATTCAACGTAGAATTTTTGAACTCAGTTCCATTGTCACTACGAATACTCTTCACTCTCGTATTGTAGACATTCTCTATTAAGTCTAAGAACTCCATAAGAATTACTGGAGTTTCATCCTTAGACCCCAAAAAGAATACCCACGAGAATCGAGAGTTGTCATCTGTGACAACTAAGCAATACCACTTGCCACCTATGCTTCTTTTGCTTATTGGGCCAAAAAGATCCATATGTAGCAATTCAAATGGCATGGAAATGGAGTTTTTAGTTTTAGACCTGTGTGGTTTCTTATGTTGCTTTCCTTTTAAGCAAGAAACACACTTGTCTTCAAACTCAAAACGCGTAGAAGGTACACCCAGGATTAACCCATTCTTGGTTATATAATTCATTTTTCGAAAATTCAGGTGTGCCATTTTCCTATGCCAAAGTATAGAATCTGCTTCCGAAGCCTTGGATAATAGACATGTCGACTCCATTGAAGATGCAGGAATACCCATGTTAATAGCATAGATATCCCTCTTCCTTGGAGCCCTCATTAGAATCCATTTATCTGGAATAACCAGACCTGGCTTCAGGACTAAGGCCTCTGTATCATTAAATAATACCGGATGACCTTTATCACAGATTTGGGAAACACTCATTAGATTGTGAACTAGTTGTTCAACATAGTTTACATTCTCAAGAGTCAAAGTTCCATTAGAAACTTTTCCTTTCCCAGTAATGAGTCCACCTTTCTCCCCAGCGAAATTAACTCGCTGCTTCAGTCCTCCTTTGAAGTCCATTAGTAGACTTCTATCTCCTGTCATGTGTCTTGAACATCCACTGTCTACGTACCACTAGCTATCTCCGTTCACAGTTTGTTCCTACACATGACAGTTGTACACAATTAGTCGTCAAGAGGGACCCAAGCCATAACAGACTTGGATCGTCCCTCATCATCAACAAACTTAACTTCTTTAAAGTAACCCTTTTTCCCATCTGGGGCCTGAATTACTTTCGAAGGAGTTCGAGTTTGTTGAGGAACATTGGTCTTGGGTCTATGAGGTGAATGAGAAACAGGCCTCTCTGACACATTACCTTGGGATTGATGTCCTTGATTACGATTATAATTATAATTATATTTAATCCCATGTGTACGTGGGGTAGAACCACTCTCATAATGACTATGGTTCTGAGAAGTAGAACCAATCTCAAAATGACTATGGTTGTGATGAGGTGTCCTAAACCTGGACGGTGTTTGGTCTCGAGAATGATTGAAAGTATTATCATTAGAAAACCGTTTAGGTTTAGGTGGAGAAACACTGTGTGTTCCTAACCTTTTCAAAATGTTCACAGGTTTAGATATGGATTGATTGTCCAACCCAGGTTTAGAACTCGACCTGTCTACATCCATCTTAGAAGTACCCGGTGACATGTCACTGTCAACTGGTCTATGTTTTGCTTCTGACTTCTTATTGGGACAACAAGAAGCCACATGCCCTCGTTCATGACATTTGAAGCACGACATTATCTTCTTAGACTTAACTTCTTTCTATGTTAGTAATTTTCTGAGTCACTGAAGTTTTACTTTCCTGTCCTTTAATATCCTCAACATCTAATTTTGTTTTACACTCGTTAGATGTTAGGTATTTAATAACAGGCTTCTCTAACTCAGATATCTCTGACTTATTTATTGAAGTTTTCTCAGAGTTAACAGGCACATCTATCATTTCTAAGTCTTCATGAGCCTTAGTGTAATTAGAATTAAAAGGAGGAGGTACATCATGGCAACCTAGTCCAGATCTATCATTTACACTCCGTTGAGAACTAATTATATGATCTAAAGTCAAGGAAGATGTCCTGTAACTTTCAATCTTATGATTCAACTCAACTAGTTTCATTTTGGACTCAGATAACTCTAGCTCTTTATTAGCTACATCTTTGTTCAAGTCTCTTAAGTTTAGATACAGACTGTCTATTTTAATAGCTTGTTCATTAATAGTATCTCTAAGAGTGGTCTTATCTGCCATATTAGACTTAATCTTTCCTTTAGAGCTAATTTATCCTCACTTAGCCTACGTACATCACTTTTTACTTGTTCTAATTCAGATGTAACAGTCCTATGTGATTCAGCATAAACATTTACTTGGGACTGTAAACTAGCAACAAGTTGACATACATCAGTAAGAGTGAAAATATCAAGACATACCCGTTTTTTATCGGTTTGGAGATCAGCCATATGCGCCACTAAATCTTCAGGACATAGATCTTCAGTAGATCCCAAGTCCAGCACATCATCATCAACTGTTGACATCTTAGTAACTTGTGTTTCCACCTGATACTCTTCAGCAGTTGGCATGTAAGACGTGGATTCAATCATGTTATCTTGATTTTCAATATCAGCCATGAGTGCTTCTTCAGATAAAGCACTCTAGTCATATGAACCATCAAGTTGTTGAACCACCAAAGCTTTTGATGCTAGAGAGGTGCATTGTCTTACAGGATTTGCAGTATGCTCATTCTTGGGTCTTTGGCATTCCCTAGCGAAGTGTCCAAAATTTTGGCAATTATAACACTTCACTTTGGACTTATCAAAGCCCGGTCTATTACCCACCACTCTCCTTCCAGTTTTCTTTAGGAAATTTTTGACTCTCCTTGACACCATGGCTAGTTGCCACTGGAGATCCATTTCCTCTAAGTCCTCTGGATCAATTTGATCATAATCTTCATCAAATTGAGCGGGGTCGTTGATCTTCCCTTGGATATAGTTTTCATAAGAAGCAACGAACGAAGCAAGTACAGACAGTTGTTGTTCTGCAGATTTCACACTCATCGGCATTTTATGTTGCCTTTGAGGTGACTTCTCAACAGTAGTCTTACTTCGTTTCTCACTTCCATCCGAGGCAATGAAGCACAGATCCTCAGTTAGAATTTCACCTCTGTCATCTATTCCACCAACCAGTAGTGCGGAAGTTGATGTAGACGAAGAATTCGAGAGACTTGATTTTCCATGGTATAGCCCAGGATCCTGTACCTGATCAGAATCCGTGTCCCTCGTCTTTTTGGTAAAATCATACCCTCGGAGCTTATCGATAGCCTGCTCTAGGGTCATCTTAGAGTATCTCTCTTCATTATCCTTAATCATCACTCCATACATTTCCCAATTAGGAGGCAAACCCTCAAGGAACTTGTCGGTTTTCTCCCTATCAGTACAGAATATCTCATGGTCATCCAATTCACTAAGGAGATGATAATACCTAGTGACATAAGCATCTAAGTCTTCTCCTTTCAAGGTTTTAAAGATGGTAAATTGTTTCTTCAACAGACTCCTTTTACCTTCTTTCACCTGTGGACTACCCTCGCATCTCTTCTCAAGAGCTACCCAGAGCTCTCTAGCAGTGTGAAAAGATTTGAGTTGATGATTAATCTCCCTTGGAAGACTCATCTTGATCGACGAATGAGCTTTGTTCTCAGATTCATATTCCTTCTTTTGCTCATCGTTCATCCGGCTATAAGGAATAGCCACAGTCACATTCTCAACGACTTGGGTAGGAGTAGTGTATCCATTTTTTATGCATTCCCAAATTACCAAATCATGGAATCTACAATAGGATTCAAACCTATCTTTCCATCCATAGTAATTTTCTAGTCTGAGCAATTTAGGTGGAACATTCGATTTTCCAATCTCATGATCCATCTCGATCATTCTACTTAGGTCTGACATCTTTGCAAATCACAAAACTTTCAAAAATCACGAAAACAGAAACTCAGTTCGCAGGGTGAGAACTCAGTTCGCAGTCAATCTCAGTTCAGTTCACAAACTCAGTTCTCAGAACCAGATCTCAGTTCGCAGCAATCTCAGTTCGCAAATAAGAATCCCAGTTCAGTTCGCAAACTCAGTTCGCAGAACCAGATCTCAGTTCGCAGCAATCTCAGTTCGCAAATAAGAATCCCAGTTCAGTTCGCAAGCTCAGTTCGCAGAACCAGATCTCAGTTAGCAGAAACGGCTGTAATCCCCAAAAACGTAAATTTTTAGGTTTTTGGACGTCTAAACCCTAAGATCTCGAACGTACACGAACCTAAAAACTTCCAGAAACTGATTTTGGTCACAAATACACACTAATTGTACGTAAAACAACCCTAAATCAAACGTTATTTACCCATATCAAATGTTATTATCCCAAATAACCTCGAACCTACGTGTATCTAGCCGTAGGCTCTGATACCAATTGTAAGTCCGTGCTTATTCGGATCGATAACGAGGTTATCTAACGTATTAAGGTGCGGAATCCCTCAATACTTAGTTATAGGATCTATAACGATTTGTTTCACAAATATAGAGAATCGGGTATCTAATTGCTTTGTATTGATTAATAACAAATGTTAAACGATCAATACCTAGCCTTTAGAAGGTTTAATTGCTCTGGAAAACTTAGATGATTCGTATTAGGTAAATGGCAAAAGTTAATTAGGTTTAAAACCTAATTTGTATTTATAACCGTCTCAGTTCGCGGGTCATGGCCCTCTACGAACTGACTCGGTTCGCAGCCCATTTAGGCCCAGCGAACTGACTCGGTTCGCAGTCCAAATTTGTCCTGCGAACTGACTCGGTTCGCGGTCAAACTTGGTCAACATTTTTCAGCTTTTTGATTTTTCACTCTAAAATGTTTTCCAACCACAATTTTTCATTTACAATTCAAAACCAATGTACAAACTCGATTACAATTAATACAAGACCTATTACAAACTAGAAAGACTAATTTCAAGCTAGATCTGTTGTCACAAAACATGTCTCAACAAGCATTGTTCACCACCACCCGAGAAGCCAAAGATTATAGAGTCCAGGCTGAAAATACATGCATAGATAGTGGTCTAATGACAAGGCCGACGACGGAAGCTCGGGACGGAGCCGTATGATGCGGAAGTCTCACGTACGGTTCCCTGAGAAGGGAGTGGCTACCTACTGGAGCTTCGACCAATCACAACCAGTCAATTCCGCTTTGGGGCCACCCCTTACTCTACCATTATTATAGGGGTATGGGGTTCGAGACAAAGAAAGATCAAGGTAGCATATCAGCTTTTCCTTTATACTTTACTTGGATATGTTTTTATGCTATTAGCTATTCTGTTGATTCTTTTCCAAACAGGAATTTTATTAACCACAGAATTTAGTGAGCGGCGCCAAATCTTTCTATGGATTGCTTTTTTCGCCTCTTTCGCCGTCAAAGTGCCTATGGTACCAGTTCATATTTGGTTACCCGAAGCTCATGTAGAGGCACCCACGGCAGGATCCGTCTTCTTGGCAGGAATTCTTTTAAAATTGGGAACCTACGGCTTTTTAAGATTTTCAATACCCATGTTTCCTGAAGCGACACTTTGTTTCACTCCTTTCATTTATACTTTAAGCGCGATTGCTATAATATATACTTCCTTGACCACTTTAAGACAGATCGATCTTAAGAAGATCATTGCTTACTCCTCAGTAGCTCATATGAATCTGGTGACTATTGGTATGTTTAGTCTGAACATACAGGGAATTGGAGGTAGCATTCTACTGATGTTAAGTCATGGACTGGTTTCTTCAGCCCTTTTTCTATGTGTTGGTGTTCTATATGACCGACATAAGACTCGACTTGTTAGATATTACAGAGGTTTAGTGAGCACCATGCCGAATTTCTCTACCATTTTCTTCTTTTTCAGTTTGGCCAATATGAGTTTACCTGGTACTAGCAGCTTTATCGGGGAATTTCTCATCTTAGTAGGAGCTTTCCAAAGAAATAGCTTAGTAGCCACATTAGCAGCGCTTGGGATGATTTTAGGCGCGGCGTATTCCCTTTGGCTATATAATCGTGTGGTTTTTGGGAATTTAAAACCGGATTTCCTCCATAAATTCTCCGATCTAAATGGTAGAGAAGTTTTCATATTTATACCTCTTCTTGTTGGAGTTGTTTGGATGGGTGTTTACCCCAAAGTGTTCCCGGACTGCATGCATACATCCGTAAGTAACTTAGTGCAACATGGAAAATTTCATTAAGAGGAATCAGCAAAGAAAAGAAAAAGGGTCAACATCTTAATGTGAAAAAATTAGAAAAATAAGCGAGAACTTCTTTTTCATTTTGGCAAAAAAAAAAAAAGAAAGCTAAATATAGGAATTTTTTTGGGGGGGGGGGGGGGGGTGGTCCACCGACAGGGGAAACTGCCAGCAATTGAAAGAAAGTTGCGAACATACAAAATGAGGATGTTTGACACCTCGATTGTCCCGAAGCCCTCTCATGCGAATTAAATCAACTTAGTCAATGTTTTGTCCGCTTTTACTGAAGGCAAAAAGATCCTGAAATTGTCCGGCACCTTCGCGCGCATATGTACATTCCGTCGTTAAAGTGCTCCTACCTTTACTTTTCAAGGAGAAGCGGTTGAGAGCAATCGAGAAGAGCTACTCGACTCAAAGACGAGAGGAAGCGAGTGAAAAGGAAGGATAAGGGGAGGAAGATGACTATCTAAAGCCGATAGTCCAGTAGGTCCTTGTAAGGCGAGTGGAAGGAAGTGACTCGACCGATAGGTTGAGGAAGTCGAGCAGGTCTGGAGGTAGTGCCTCCTAAGAGATATGATAACTGCACCATTCAAGATCAATGCTTGCATCCGGAGATAGATGGGCGAAAGATGGACGAAAGCCCTTGAGGAACTGATTCTTATCTGGTTGTTCAAAGCCTGCCTACTTTTGATGACATGAGATTCAAGACCCCCTTAAATAAAGTAAAGGCAATTGATCTCGATTTCCTTGATCCTTCATCTTGCTGGGCTGTCGATAGAGTAAGCTGGATGTGCTAGTCGATCTTGTAACCCACGAAAGCTCAAGAAAGAGAATGTCCTCTCAAGGCCGGTCTTTCAACCGCCTCCTTGAAAAATCACCTGACATTCCTCTAGTTAATCTGTCGCAGGGTAGGGATGTCCCTCTCTAGTTCAGAACCATTCTTCCAAAGCCTCCCCCGATTCTACTTTTGGCAAGCCATGGTGCGGATAAAAGCTTGTGGGTTTTCTCCTGCTTATTCATTAGGGCGAGTGGATGTCAAGGGGGGGGGGGATCATAGTCTTTTAACTCATTTGGAATATCACGGAGCAGCTTCGTGTCCCTGTTTCGGTCCCCGATGCAGCCCCGTCATCAGTAGCTAAAACCAAGGTCGGCCCTCCCCCATAAGGCCCCGGAAGTTTTATCTTATCGAGTGGACTTATCAGCATCACGCTTCAAAAAAAAGTGTCTAACTATGCGTGTGACTCACATTGGCAACTTTATCCCACCCTACATCAGCCGGTGTGTGTGAGCTTCGCTCCTTATAGCTATAGCTCTACAGCGCCGCCGGCCACTTTCGTTCCTCTACCGTATCCATTGATGGGATTTCTTCTCGACTGGCGTATTACGCACTCGGGCCAATCTACTACACGCTAATAATGGTCTTTTGGATTTAATATCCTACAAAAATGGAAATTGGTTGGCCGTTCGATCGAGTCCATCCCTTGAAGTCGTACCCTCCCAGGATGCATGAGTCTTCCGCCGATTGACAGAAATGCCGATTAAGCAATTCCTCTCATCCCGATAAAGGGAGTCACCCGTGATTCGATAGTTCCATTTCTGCTGATGCAGGCCGATTGGGATCCCAGCAGTCAAACCACTGTCTTCGTTCCTCACCCTCCTTCCAATCAAATCTATTCTAAGGTGCCCGGAGGCAGGGGAAACAAAGGAGGGATTGATCGACCAACTTGAACAGATCCATAACCTGGTTCCATCTGTCCTGAATGAGGGAATTCAGGCGGGTCTAGTCGAACTGGTTGATTCTAAGGTGGGTGATAAGCAGTTGTATCCGTATCAAGCCTACCATCTCTTCTCACGAAAGTCTTTCCATGCCGTCTCCGTTTTGAAATATTTGTGGCCCTGCAGCCCATCTACACACTCCAGCTGCCTCCTTTTGAGCTAGTCAAGCAGCCGTTGAACACGGACTGAGACTCTCCCGGCCCTTCGACAGCAATTCCTGCACTTGACGTCGGATCTCCTCATTCCCAAATGCGGCGAGAAGCCGCTTTGAAGGGTAGATTCACTCTTACCTGCAACTAAATCTGCTTTTATACCCTCCTCTTATCTTAGCGGGTAATCAAGCCGGAAGAGTGTTGCAGAAAGATCTGCACTTCCCTTTTACAACATAGGAGGGAGGGGCCTCCTTCCTAAAAAAAAGCCTTTCCGATTGCCTCAATCCTTATCTCTTAAAACTACGGCATCCCAGCGATCCTCGGCTCTGCTAGTTGGCTTTGCTATCAAGGCATAACATTCTATGGACTCTTCCACCACGTCCAGAAATGCTATGCCAACACCCTTTCTCCTTAGCCAACCAAAGTCTTCTGATGGCAATAACTGCGTTTGCCGTTAAAAGTCAACCGGTGTTCTCCCTACGCGGGTAACACCCTACTCGTATTACCATGGTCTTCCGAGTAGGATATGTAATACATAGGGACGACCTCACACTAGGCGTCCTGCTTTAACTTCCCCAGCCCCAACTGATCCACCATCTCCGTGGACGCTATGTTATCCGAACTCCCAGCATCAATGATCATCTTTGCGCTGTCCAATTCGGACATAGATTCGGAATACAGCCTTCCGTCTCCTCCTCCTTTCTGCTGGCGTTGGCTCACGTTGCCACACAATCTAACGACAGCGAAACTGTCTCCTCTCCTAAGCTTCAGAACCCCTGCTATGTTTCTGACTTTTACTTACCTTTAGAGCTTCCTGGGCTCTTGGCTCCACAACGTGCACTCTTCCATCTTCAGTTGGTCTATTCTGCACTCCCCCAGCAGCATTCGTCCGTCTGAACATTGGGACAGTAACGAGAAAAATGCCCCACTCCTCCACATTCATAACAGTTACCGGATCTCCTCTGCAGCAAGCTCTGCTGGCCTCGTGCTCCAAACTGATGGCGTCTCGACGTTCTCCTTGAAGGCGTCCTGTCGCTCTCCCCCTTTAAGAAGTTTGTAAAAAGGCTCAAGTTTTTTGGCTTCCTATAATATAAACCCCTCCTAGGTTGTGGCAACTTTCTACTCCTCCTGAGCTGTCTTGTCGTAAAAAAAGAAAATTGCTTCGAGCATCCGGCTTCACCACTACTGCCTGCTCTCCCCTTCTTCGGCACTTCCCAGTCCAAAAAAGACCTGATCTTCTCTTGATCCATCTGAATCACACCCTTGCTGATCCAATGCCAAGAAATAGCACTTTAGTCTGAGTAACCTTTCACGTACAGCCTCTTTTCCTGCTACACCCGGAACACAGTACTCAGGGTTCCAAACCTCCAGTGAGTGACTATAAACGATTATGTCATTGAGGTTTTCCTGGTCAAGGTAAGGCTTTGAGTTATCCATTTAAGTGCGGAACAAGACCTGAATTAGGATGATATTCATAGAGCGGTTACTCTTTGTGTACGTTATGGAGTCTCCACTCCATGTTGAAAGCTCTTTCAAATAGCATGAGCGTTGAAAGTCTTCAATTAGACTAGAGCGTTAGATTCTTTTTTTTTTTTTACTTCTTTCAAAGGGGAATGAAGAGAGGAGGAAAGTGGTTCACTGGATGTTGGGACATATTATTGTGACAACAGATCTAGCTTGTAATAGGACTAGTGTATTTATTGTCAAACTTGTATAAATTGGTTTAGACTCGTAAATATATGATATTAACTTGTTATTATTATTTGTTAAATATTATTGAACAAGTATCGATTTCAAGTTAAAGTCAAAATTCGCGAATTGAGAAGTCAACTCGCAGGTTTGACCTGCGAGTTGAGATCTCATCTCGCAACCATCTGGACTCGCAGCTCTCAGCTGCGAGTTGAGATCTGGGCTCGCTGATATCTGGACTCGCAGGTCTTACCTGCGAGTTGAGATCTGGGCTCGCAATCATCTGGACTCGCAGGCCCATGGGCTGCGAGTTGAGTCAACTCGCAAAGCCCATGGCCTGCGAGTTGAACCAGATATAAATATTTTAATGCTGCTCATTATTGAGAGTATCTAGAAATCCGTGCTAAAAACACACACACACCATATATATTTTAAGTATTTTCTCTCCTCGAAATCTGTGCAGATATAAAAGCATTTATTGAATAGGCTCGGTTTTGATTGTTTAACACTAGTTAATATCAAAACGAAGCTTGTTAATTAATTGCAAAGTTATATAAGCAATAAACCTTAAGTATTGAGGGATTCCGCACCTCAATACCTAAAAGATAATCCGTTATCGCTAACCAAGATCTAGAGACTTACAATTGGTATCAGAGCTTTCGGGCTTAGAAACGTTGTGGTTACAAGGTTTTTGGTTATATAACATCTTTAGGGTTGTTTTTCGAACGAAATCTACGGATTTATTCGTAAAATACCAAAAAGTTTCAGTTCCCAGATTTCGAGGCGCCGTTTTGCGAGTTGAGATTAGGGTTACTGTTATCTGCGAGTTGAGATTAGGGTTTCTGCGAGTTGAGATTTCTGCGAACCGAGTTCCATTGCGAACTGAGTTTTCTGCGAGTTGAGAATCAGCTGCGAACCGAGTTCCATTGCGAACTGAGTTTTCTGCGAGTTGAGAATCAGCTGCGAACCGAGTTCCATTGCGAACTGAGTTTTCTGCGAGTTGAGAATCAGCTGCGAACCGAGTTCCATTGCGAACTGAGTTTCTGCGAGCTGAGATTTTCTGCGAGTTGACATTTTTTGTTGCGAGTTGAGATTATTAAATTCGCAATATAACCTAATTTTTCACTTTAAAATGTCTGATTTAAGCCGAATGATCGAGATGGAACACGAGGTTGGAAAATCTAATGTTCCACCGAAGCTACTTAGACTTGAGGACTATTATGGGTGGAAAGACAGATTTGAAAGTTACTGTAGATTCCACGACATCACTATTTGGTTGTGTATTAAAAACGGATATGTTGCACCTACAGCTGAGGTAGGGAACGCAACAGTGATTGTGACTTATGATCGAATGAATGACCATCAGAAGAAAGAATTCACCATCGATAATAAAGCACATTCTTCAATTAAGATGAGCCTTCCTAAGGAGATCAACCATCAGTTGAAGTCCTTTCACACAGCTAAAGAGCTGTGGGACGCTCTAGAAAAGAGATGTGAGGGGAGCCCTCAGGTGAAAGCTGGTAAATGTAATCTTCTAAAAAAGCAGTTTATGGTATTTAAGGCTTTTAGAGAAGAAGATCTTGAGGCTTACACCACCCGTTTCTATCATCTATTAAGTGAGCTTGACGACCATGCTATCTTTTATAATGACAAGGAGAAAACCGACAAGTTTATTGAGGGTTTACCTTGTAAATGGGAGATGTACGGTATCATGCTGAAAGATAATGATGAAAGATATGCAACCATGACCCTAGAGAAAGCGATTGATAAACTAAGGGGTTATGACTTCTCTAAGAAAACGAGAGATACGGATTCTGATCATCTACAGAATCCTGGTCTGTACCATGGAAAGACCAGTATCTCTAACTCCTCATCCAATTTGACCACGGCTTTGTTTGCAGGTGAAATTGATGAGATTGGAGAAAAATTGACTGAGGATCTCTGTTTCATTGCTTCGGATAACGGTGATAAACGAAACAGGAACACCACCTCAGATAAATCCACTCAAGGGCATCATAAGATGCCGATGAGTGTGAAATCAGCCGAACAACAACTTTCTGTGTTGGCATCGTTCGTTGCTTCTTATGAAAACTATATTCAAGGGAAGATAAACGATCCAGCACAATTTGATGAAGATTATGATCAGGTTGATCCTGACGACTTAGAGGAAATGGACCTCCAGTGGCAACTGGCTATGGTGTCAAGGAGAGTAAAGAATTTCCTAAAGCGTACGGGTAAGAGAGTGGTTGGAAATCGACCAGGTTTTGACAAGTCCAAGGTCAAGTGTTATAACTGTCAAGGTTACGGACACTTTGCCAGGGAATGCCAAAGACCAAAGGTTGATGCTGGAACTTCAAAACAAGATTCGGGAAGTAATCTAACTTCCAAAGTCTTAGTGGTTCAGCAAATAGACGGATCTTATGATTGGTCTACACCATCAGAGCAAGCTCTCATGGCTGAGATTGACGATCAAGAGAAACAAATTGAATCCACTTCCTACATGCCAACTACTGAAGAACTTCAAGCTAATGTGCCACACACTGAAGTTAAGGGGATTGAGGAAGATGTTCTCTACATCAACTCGACAGAAGAAATGAGTCCCAATGATTTTGTGGCATATATGGCTGATATTCAATCCGAAAAGAAAAATGTATGTTTAGATCTCCTTACTCTCACCGATGTATGCTATTTAGTTACTGATCTTCAAACACAGGTTAGTGTCTTTGCAGAATCTAACAAAACCTTGACCTCAGAATTAGACTTAGCTAAGTCTGATGTTCGTCGGTTAGGTGAAGATAAATTAGCACTGAACGAGAAGATTAAGAGTGATACTCTAGATAAGACCAGTCTGACTGACATTATAAATGAACAATGTATTAAAATAGACGGGTTATATCTAAACCTTAATGAGCTTAATAGAAATATAGCTATTAGGGATAAGGAATTATCAGAGTCAAATATGAAACTGGTAGAGCTGAATAGAAAATTTGAAGGTTATAGAACTTCTTCTTTGACCTTAAATAGAATCATTGGCTCTCAACGTAGTGTAAAGGATGTTACTGGCCTAGGATACTCAGATGTCCCTCCGCCTTTTAATGCCAATTACACTGCTTCCACTTCTGTTGACTTAGAAATGACAGACGTTAATCCTGAGACTGAGGATTTGGAAAATCAACAGTCTATTGCATCTGAGATCCAAAAGGAGACTGTCAATGATTCATCTTTAACCAAGAGTACAGTCAAATCTCTCACTAAAGTACAATTCGTATCAAGTGGGATGATTGGAAGTACTGATGGAAATAATGAAGTCATTAAGAAACATAAGGAGTTACCTTCAGTGTCTTTTGATCAGATAAAGAAGGAGTCTGCTAAGACTGCTAAGTCACGAAAGCAGATGTCATGCTTCAAATGTCATCAACGAGGACATGTCTCTTCTTGTTGTCCCAATAAGAAGAATGAAGCTGCTCCTAAGCGCGAGGCCAGTGATAAGTCTAAAAATATCTCTAGCACAGACAGGTTAGGTACCAGACCTGGTATTGGTATTAAACCTGTGACTGCTCTGAAAAGAGATGCGTCTCACAGTGTCTCGCCACCAAAACCTAAACGGCATGAAAACTCTGCTAAGGATCAGGTGCCGTCGAGGTTTATGACTCCGAGAAGGAACCAAAGTCATTTTGAGATTGGTTCTACATCTCGCATACAAGGAGTTTACCAAGGGTCCTATGATAATCGTAGCCAAGGGCAAAAATCCCAGGGTTATATTTCGGGGAGGGTTGGAAATCAATCAACTTATAGACCCAGGACCACTAATCATCAGCAAGCTGATGCGTCTTCAAAAGTGACCAAAGCTCCCAATGGGAAAAATGGTTACTTTAAAGAGCTACAGTTTGTCGATGATAAGGGACAAACCAAGACCGTAATGGCTTGGGTCCCTCTTGATAACTGATTGTTTACAACTTGTATGTGCAGGAGCAGACTGGGAACAATGATAATTGGTGGTATGTTGACAGTGGATGCTCTAGGCACATGACAGGAACAAGAAGTCTACTGACAGACTTCAGAGGTGGACTGAGACAAGGAGTGCACTTCGCCGGTGATAAAGGAGGAGTAATTACTGGGAAAGGAACTGTTTCTAATGGAACTTTGACTCTAGAGGATGTGAATTATGTTGAAGAACTATCGCACAACCTAGTGAGTGTTTCCCAAGTCTGTGATAAAGGTCATCCTGTTCTCTTCACTGAGAAAGAGGCCTTGATTCTGAAGCCGGGTTTTATCATTCCCGATAAATGGATACTGATGAAAGCTCCAAGGAAGAAGGACATTTATGCTATCAACATGAATGCTCCTATTACTTCAATGGTGTCTACTTGTCTGTTATCCAAGGCTTCAGAATCAGACTCTCTCCTATGGCATAGGAAAATGGCACACTTAAACTTTCGAAAAATGAACTATATAACCAAACATGGGTTAGTTCTGGGTGTACCACCGAAGAGTTTTGCATTTGAAGACAAGTGTATATCCTGCTTGAAAGGAAAACAGCATAAGAAACCACACAAGTCTAAAAATGTGAACTCTATTTCCTCGCCTTTTGAGTTGCTACATATGGATCTCTTTGGCCCAATAAGCAAGAGAAGCATAGGTGGCAAATGGTACTGTCTGGTTGTCACAGACGATTTCTCTAGATTCTCTTGGGTATTCTTTTTGGGATCTAAGGATGAAACTCCGGGCATTCTTATGGAGTTTCTAGATCTAATAGAGAACATCTATAGAAAAAGAGTTAAGAGAATTCGTAGTGACAATGGGACCGAGTTCAAGAATTCTACATTGAATGTATATTGCTTAAGCAAAGGCATTCAACATCAATTCAGTGCACCATATGAACCTCAACAAAATGGTGTTGCTGAAAGGAAGAATAGAACTCTAATTGAAGCAGCGAGAACAATGCTTGCAGATTCAAGGCTTCCGGTCATATTTTGGGCAGAAGCAGTGAATACAGCATGTCATGTTCTCATTCGGGTTCTTACGGTTAAAAAGCAGAACAAGACATGTTATGAGCTTTTGAACAAAAAGAAACCGAACTTAAAAGGGTTTGAACCCTTTGGAGTTTCATGTACGTTGTTGAAAACAAGTCACCAACCTAAATTTGGTGAGAAGGCTGACGAAGGATACTTCCTAGGTTACATGCCTAACTCACCAAACAAAAGGGCCTTCAATAAAAATTCGGGACGTGTTGAAATAGTTTATAACATCGAAGTTACGAGCTATACACATGACTCACATAAGGGATTGGATTGGCAGTTTGACTATTCAGATCTTTTCAAGTCATTTAAAGTCCCTATCAGTGACTATGTCAGTAACTCAGACATTCCTGAGCATTTATTGTCGGGAGATGAGGATCCCACTCCTTCTCCAACATCGAGTGCTCAAACGTCTGATGCTAGGAATATTGTCGATACTGATGTTGTCCCCCCTATCGAGTCACAACTACCTCAAGATGATATACCTCTAGAGAGTGAAGATCCTGAAATTGCTTCTCAAAGGATTATGGATGATGTTCTTACTCCTCTGAGACAATTAAGGATATCAACTACTAATGAAGGTATACCACCTTTGGAGGAAATTGGTACCAACTTACAGGATGATATTCCAGTTGAACCTGTTACTTCAACAAGAACTAATAGGATTCATCCAATTGATAATATCATCGGTGATCCAAATTCTCCTGTTCTGACTCGAAATCAATCTAAAGCTAGTACATCCACTCATTCAAGCTTGTATGCTGAAATGAACGAGACAGGGATTTCAAATCTATGTCTATATTCATGCTTTATCTCACAAATTGAACCTAAGAATGTTCAGATAGCTTTGAAGGAAAATTCGTGGGTCGAGGCAATGCAGGAAGAACTGTCTCAGTTCACAAAATTGCAAGTTTGGGAGTTGGTTGACCTACCTGTTGGGGAATATCCAATTGGAACTAGATGGGTATTTAAGTGCAAGAAAGACGATCGAGGAATCGTAATTCGCAATAAAGCTCGTCTAGTTGTCCAAGGTTTTAATCAACAAGAGGGGATTGATTACAATGAAGTGTTTGCGCCTGTGGCTAGGCTTGAAGCAATTAGGTTATTTTTAGCATTTGCAGCCTCAAAGAAAATAAAAGTATTTCAGCTGGATGTTAAAAGTGCCTTCTTGTATGGCAAAGTCAAAGAAATGGTGTATGTTTCTCAACCACCGGGATTTACTGATCCAAAGTATCCAGATAGAGTATATCGTCTCGATAAGGCTCTATATGGATTACATCAAGCTCCGAGAGCGTGGTATGAGACACTGTCCACTTATCTTCTTGAAAATGGATTCACAAGAGGAAGAATTGACAGTACACTCTTTGTGAAATGGAAAAGAAGAGACTTTCTACTTGTTCAAGTATATGTTGACGATATCATCTTTGGGTCATCTGACGAAAGGATGTGTAGTGAATTTGAAAAGGTTATGAAGAACAAGTTTGAGATGTCAGCTATGGGTGAATTGACATTTTTCTTAGGATTGCAAGTCGATCAAAAGAAAGATGGATATTTCATTCATCAGACTAAGTATACTAATGAGCTTCTAGAACGATTCAAGATGGAAGAATCAAGAATTTTTCATACTCCCATTTCAGAAGCCCATGGTATTGGTCCAGATACATCGAGTGATAGAGACGTGGATCCTACTCTTTACAGGGCCATGATTGGATCACTAATGTATCTTACAGCATCAAGGCCTGATATAATGTTTGCGGTATGTGTCTGCGCAAGATATCAAGCTACTCCTAAAGAATCTCACATGCAAGCAGTAAAACGGATTCTTCGTTACCTCAAAGGGAAACCGAAGCTGGGACTTTGGTATCCGACTGATGGAGACTTAGATTTTGTTGCTTACACTGATTCTGATTACGGAGGATGCAATCAGAATAGAAAGTCTACAACCGGTGGATGTCAATTCCTAGGAGGTAGACTGGTCTCTTGGCAATGCAAGAAGCAAACCTCAGTAGCCATTTCTACATGTGAAGCTGAGTATGTTGCAGCTGGCAGCTGTTGTTCCCAAGTTCTGTGGATACAACAACAATTGCTTGATTATGGGTTGAGTATAACAAATACTCCTATGATGATTGATAATGAATCAACGATCTCAATAACCAATAATCCGGTCAAGCACAGCAAAACTAAACATATTGATATTCGACATCACTTTATTAGAGACTGTGCTGAGAAAAACCTGATAAAGTTAGCTAAGGTTCCATCTGTGGATAATTTAGCAGACTTATACACCAAAGCGTTCGACAGAGCTCGATTCGAGAAGTTGGTGCAACTAAATGGAATGAGAAATCCAGAGGATTAGTCTTCCATAGAGTTATTTTGTAATAATTAGCTGGTCTTATTTATTAGTTTATGCCTATTTTAAAAAAAAAAATAATAATAATAATAATAATATAATAATGATAAGGGAAAAGGGGGTTAGGCGTATGGCATTCATTTGCTTGTTACCGTTGGGGAATCGCCTCCGATAAAGGTTAAGTCTTTATCAACTGGGAAATGATAGTAAATTAGAGGAATTGGCTTAATAAATGTAGGTAAAAGTCTTAAGTTAGATGTGTTAAAAGATTCAAATTTGTTACATGAACTTTACATCTTTAAAACCAGGCCTTCACTTATCTTTATTTTAGTATACTCCTCTCTCCACACGATATAATCTGCTTGAAAAACTTTAGATCTAGACAGCTTCATTATATGATATAATGGTAGGCAATTTCTGCTTTGATTTCTGAGCATATGATAAGCTATAAATCTACAGTGTGTTATCTCGTGTGATTTACTATATGACGTATGACATAAGTCTTAATTGATGAAAGATAGTCTGACCATACACTGTTATCAAGAATCTATGAAAATATGTCAAGACAAATAATAAGAATTATGGCTGTTAGTGAAATTACTGGTGTCTCTATTGTACTAAGTACAGACCTGACTCCTTTAGTTTTGCCAATGGTTTCAAGCTTGGTTTGTCTATACTAAGGGATCTTATGTTGTACTAAGTACAGATCTAGAACCACTAGTATCTACAAAACGGGTTTGATGTTTGTCACATTTTATAAATTCACTCAAGGGTATGTCATATGTTTCGAAAAGAACATCATTTAGTGACCTCTATCTTGCAAAGTGAAAGAAACAGTGTTACGTGTTTTACTAAATTTCTCAGTATGTCATTTTTGAATCACATTAGGTAATACACATTCAAACAATAAAAGGTTTGCTTGGAAATCAGTGTAGACTTTGTTTATATGGATTATAATACCGGTAATCATCTTGAACTGTCTATGATATTTAAATCACTTCATTTTGATGTGAATATTATATTTTGTGGAAATAGGTAACCAAGTTATACTCTTATAAATGTAAGTTGATAAATGGTTAAGTTGTGAGTTCTTATGTAACTTATTGTGAATTTCATAAGGTTTGCATACTAACAATCTTCTTAGACTTTTTACTCATCATTTGGTTCAGCTGTTTCCTTCTGATATGATCCCACTGTCGATAAATTTCTTAATGCCCTCGATTAGGATTTATTTTACTTTATTTTATTGTAATTTTATTTTAGCCAAAGTGTTTAATTAATACAAGGGTACTTAATACCAATGTTTATTATGAATCATTGTACTTTTATTTATTTCATTTTATCTTATTTCTCTTTATTTTATTTTACTTATGTTTCTATTGTTCGTATTATTGCATCACAAGTGAAAGATCCTCTGATTTTAGACTTGTGCACAATTTCCTAAGTCTCACAAGTGAAAAATACCTGATTTTAGACTTGTGCGCATTTTTCTAAGAACGACAAGTGAAAAATATTTTATTTTAGACTTGTTCGCTATTCCATAAGAAAAACAAGTGAAAGATCCTCAGATTTTAGACTTGTACGCGACTTGGACTTAAAAATGACGTTTTGTAATTAAAATGTAATTTTTGGACAAAAACTGCGAGCCGAGAACAGTGCTGCGAGTTGACTTTAGGCTGCGAGTTGAACTCAACTCTGCGAGTTGAGTTCTGCGAGCCGAGTTCAGTAAGTATAAAAAGGTAGCGAGCCCGCATAACAAACACACAGTCCTGCGAGCCCAAACTATTTCCTTGCGAACCCAGATTTGAACTCGCAAATCTTGTGACTTTCATTTTGAAGTAAAGAGATTTTGATCTTCTGATTTTTATATACCTTTACTTTGTGATCATTTCAAGGTAAAAACCAAGTAAATCCACCGTGTATTTCATTCACAATCGGCATTTTATAAAAAAATGAGGGTTTTGAAATTTCAATTACAAAAATCATTTAAATAATGCTTAGATTATACAAGAAACCTTAGGGTTTATGGTAATTAAAGTATTATGGACCTAATTACATCACCTGATTGCACAAAGCTCGCAAAAATAAATTTAAATGATGATGTCATCTGTGCAGTTCATGCTGCGAGTTGAGATCCAGACTCAACTCGCAGCCCGCTCCTGCGAGTCCACTTGCAAGTTGACTTGCGAGTCCAACCTGCGAGTTGACTTGCAAGTCTGACTTGCGAGTTGAACTTGCGAGTTGAACTTGCGAGTTGAACTCTGCGAGTTGAACTTGCGAGTTGACTCTTGCGAGTTGACTTTTGTTGACTCTTGCGAGCTGACTTGAACTCTGCGAGTTGAACTTGCTTGTTGACTTTGGTTGACCTGCGAGTTGAACTTGCGAGTTGACTCTGGTTAAACTGCGAGTTGAACTCTGCGAGTTGACTTATGTTGACTCTGCGAGTTGAAATTCTTTTTAATTTGTAATTTAATTTAATTTACGAACTCTAGATTTTTATTAATTAAGAGTTATAAATTAGTTAACAATTAGACGTGTAGACTTAAGTGAAAACACGTAAAATTGTACACTTTAAATGGTTATAAGGCTTACGACTTTGAGTAATAAGCTGTATTACCTTTAAACGAACATTCGAACATTAGATTTATTGAATTTATATATAATGAACGACTATAATTGTTAATTAAGTTTCTTAACTTAATAGTTCAATTGTAGTTCGTAGATTATATAAGTCTCTCAATATTTGTTAAACTAATTGTCTAACATTTGTGTGATCTTTGATATTACAGGTATGGCTCGACAATTCGTTGGACATCATAATGTTCTGGTCGATTTAGACGTAGATGCCCGTGGTGCATCTAGATTGACTCGGGTTCTTTCTTATCTGGCACGATCGAGGATTCGATATGCTATCACCGAGTCACCGGCCCTATCACGAGATATACTAACCCAGTTCTGGGCAAATATTGTATATGATACATCGGTGAATCCTCCGGTCATTCGAACGAGGATTAATGATCTTCCAGTTACCTTTTCTGCATCCGATCTTCGGAACATCCTACAGCTGGGCACTGTAGAGCAGGAAGATGGACCTACTGAGTTCTCTTCGGACTTTATTGAGGGTGCACTGACACGTATGGGGTATGTTGGACCCAAGAGAGGGCGTCAGTTCTTGAAGGCGCTCGTTTTTGGTGAGTGGAGGTTCTTATGGCATGTCCTTGTAACTATCTTTGGACCGAAGAAGGGAGGATACGATGAGTTGAGCTCTTCTCTCCTATCTGCTTTACTGTCACTGGTTTATAACAAACCATACAGCTTTTCAGATTACATCTTTGGGGAGATTGTACGCCAAATTTTGGGGGGAGTTAGATCGCAGTTTATGATCTATCCCCGATTTTGCATGCTGATTATTAGGGCCTCAATCCCTGATCTGCCGGTTTTTCAAGCGGATCTGAAGGTTGATACCATTGGGTTAAGGGCATATAATGCGATGTTTATGCAAACCTCTCGCAGATTCGAGATGCAACCACAGCTGACAGAGTTGTTTGGATTTTTGATTAATCCAACGTATGTGGCGCCACCAAATCATGGTTGGCTAGATGTTGATGTGGACGAGGGTGCTTCTGAGCCACAAGAACTGATTGAGGAGGTTCTTATTCAAGCAAATCAGCAAGAGCAACAAGTTGATGTTGACATTGCAGCTGAAGTGGTGCAGCAAGTACTGGCTGAGAACGATGATGCCAATGATCCCATCATGCAGGATGTGGATCAGTATGTTGCTGAGGGACCAAGGTTTGAAAAACCATCCACAGAGGCACCTGATGCTGTTGGGCCATCGGGCAGAGATGGAGAAGCTGCTTCTGCTTCTGAATCTGGGTCTGATGCTGATGATGATGATGATGAGACTGGACCACCAGGGTTTGTCTCCGGTATCCCTGAAGGGATGATTCGTCAAGGATCAAAATTGATTATGGATCCGGCATTGAAGTTAAAGAGGAAAGCTGTGGACCAAGATCCCGATTTTGTTTTGGTTGATGAAGATGAGGATGAAGAAGAAGAGGAGGAGGTGCTCATTACTCGACCTCACAAACTGCTCAGACAACCAGCTTCAACCTCTGCAGCTCATCTACAATCCAGTTCTACGCCCTTAGAGGCTGAAATGATTGCTGCTTTGGTTCGCCCGTCTTCGCACCCAACCACCAAATCTAGCAGGGTCGCAGCGCGTCTATTAACCGATGTCGCTACCGAGATAGCGAAGAAAATGCAACCGCCCGCTCCCACGCCACCAACCACCACTACTGCTGCTCCATCCACCTCCTCTGCGACTGATTCTGATCATATTAATAGCTTAGAGTCCAGAGTTCGAGAGTTGGAAGAAACCGTCAAATTCTTGATTTCTCAAATGCTGTCTATGTCTGATAACATGACTAATCAGAATGATGCCTATTCACTGCTCATCAAGACGAATAACAATCTGATAGATGATGTAGCTGACAAGCAGAGGCAAATTGATAGACTTGATCGCCTGGTCATCAGCCTTCTGAAGGACAAGCCATCTCAAGGGGAGGTATTGATATATCAAGAGTCCTGCAAGGAAGATGAGCTGGCGAAGAAGAATAAGAATGATGAAGACGATGATCCCGCAGCTGGAAAAGATAGTGAGCTGGCCGGTCCTTCAACGACTGGTCAGCAGACTACATTTCAGGGGGAGTCTGTTGAAGCAAGTGGTAGTGGAGCTGGTGCTGCGAAGGGTGGAGCTGAAGAAGGTGACACTTGTATTAATATAGATTGAGTGTAATTATTAATACATTGTAACTTTGAATCATTTTGTAATTAAGATGTTTGAACTTGAATGTTTAAAATGTTATAATTATGAATGTTCGTATATTATAAGTCTTTTGTAATTCTAGATTGACTATGATCGATAAAAGAGTTATAGGAACATATAATATATGATGTTCGCATATTATAAGACTTATTCAAATTTTAGATCGATTATCATAATCGATGAAAGATTTGAATAAGTATATATAATATATTTCAAATACACAAAGGGATTAATAAGAAAAATCTTAGATTGATTCAGGGAAATCAATGAAAGAACTTATGATATTAATCTATTTGTGTATGTATTTCTATAGGTCATGAAATGTTGAACTTATCAGATTCTGAAGGCGACATGCCAGATGAATTAGATGAGGACATTGACTTTGACCTTGAAGAAGGAGAGTTTGTACCTCCTGAAGATTGGACTTTCATTGTTAATGATGGGGCAGACGAATGTGTAGATCTTGACGCTGATGTTGTTGAACACATTGTAAGCCCATCTAAAACTAAAGTGGTCATCAAGGAAGAAGATGGAGAAAGGGTTGTTGAGTTAGATGAAAGTCTAGATGACTCAACCAGTTCTGAATCAGAAGATGACCTTCCAGAGAAACTCAGAAATAATCCCATGTTTAGACCTCTGAAAAGGAGAAAGCAAAAGGTTGGGATGTCTGAAGTAGATATAACTGGAAAGAAAGCTCCAAGGAAGGGGATCATCGGCTGGTATTTTGATTCTGACTTGAAACTTTTCGCTATCAAAAGATTTGACGGAGTTCAATATTTCGATAAGAAGCTTAAAGTATTCAGTTCGCTTCCTCGATTTGAAGTTCGAGACTTGGCACGCTTAGAACTGATAAATCCCAGTAATGATCCCTACGCAACGTATGTTGAGAGAATCATTCGGACTGAGGGTAGATCAATGAAGTTTGAGAAGATTAAGCCAAGAGTCGGAAAGACGATCAAATTAAAGGAACGAAGTCAGAGAACTGGCCGAAGATTAAGGAAGAAAACTTATCCAGCTGTCAAGTGCATACAGCAGATACCACTAAAACCTATGCCACAGAATATTCTGGGAAATCTTCTGAATTGGCACGTGGATTCTGAGACTGGTGAAGCTGTCATGGTTGAAGCTGATGATGAAGTTGAAGGAGGAGAAAGAGTAATTCTGACAGTCTATGACCATCGACACCTGATGAATCTGTCGAAGAAGGACCTATTGAAGTTAAACGAAAATAGGATCCTGAAGACTGAAGCATGGGGTGATCTTGCAAGAGATTATCAATTAATGGTGAAGACTTGTGTTAGAATGAAGATTCATATGGGCAGTAGAATTTACAAGTGAAGACCAAGGACAAAGTTGAAGATAACGACGCTAGAGCTATTGTCAAGGGGGAGTCTGTTGGGACATATTATTGTGACAACAGATCTAGCTTGTAATAGGACTAGTGTATTTATTGTCAAACTTGTATAAATTGGTTTAGACTCGTAAATATATGATATTAACTTGTTATTATTATTTGTTAAATATTATTGAACAAGTATCGATTTCAAGTTAAAGTCAAAATTCGCGAATTGAGAAGTCTACTCGCAGGTTTGACCTGCGAGTTGAGATCTCATCTCGCAACCATCTGGACTCGCAGCTCTCAGCTGCGAGTTGAGATCTGGGCTCGCTGATATCTGGACTCGCAGGTCTTACCTGCGAGTTGAGATCTGGGCTCGCAATCATCTGGACTCGCAGGCCCATGGGCTGCGAGTTGAGTCAACTCGCAAAGCCCATGGCCTGCGAGTTGAACCAGATATAAATATTTTAATGCTGCTCATTATTGAGTGTATCTAGAAATCCGTGCTAAAAACACACACACACCATATATATTTTAAGTATTTTCTCTCCTCGAAATCTGTGCAGATATAAAAGCATTTATTGAATAGGCTCGGTTTTGATTGTTTGACACTAGTTAATATCAAAACGAAGCTTGTTAATTAATTGCAAAGTTATATAAGCAATAAACCTTAAGTATTGAGGGATTCCGCACCTCAATACCTAAAAGATAATCCGTTATCGCTAACCAAGATCTAGAGACTTACACTGGAGTTTGTCTCTTGAAAATGGTTATTATCTTGAAGGTCTTTTTCTCTATTTTATTTCATGGTATTAAAGCCAACAAACAAGAGAATTAGGGTGTTAAAAAAAGAACCCCAAACCTGCTTGTTTAGAGAATAAAACTGTTCCTGTCTGCTTTTTCTTTTTTGATTTCTTTTATGACCGATAGAAATGGAAACTTTTTTATTAGATGCCCTATACCCACCCTCTTTGGTAGATCCTAACACGAATTATATACACTACACAATGAGGATCAAAATCATTGATACAGTTTGGATACCAAGCTATCTTATCAATATATTGTGACAACCCTCGAAAATCGGTACTTCCCGTGCACTTTAAAATCATGCATTCTTACGCTAATTCCCTCTAATGAAATCATATGTGTTTTAAACTGAGATAAGCCTAGTACACGCCCACTTTGCACGTCTTGGTGCACACCACTTTAATGCTTGATGCATTACGTTATGTAATTATTGAGAATTGCACAATATAAATCGGATGATTTCGATAAACACGAACGTTGGTGATAAGCATTTCCTAAATAACGTAAAGCTATTTAATAGTAGTTATTTACCTATACTCTTACGTTAAGGCTTAAAGCCGTTTATCTCAAGAGATTTAAGATCAAGCTTATACGATTAAAGTTAAACCAACGAAGAAAAGTAACACGAGATTCACTTAACGAAACACAAATTCTTACGAATGAATTTAAATTTTACTAACCATGTTACAACCTACTTTAATATCTCTAATGATACTTGCTAGCACCTAAACACCAAGCTTGGAATTAAGTAGCTCAAGCATGTCAAAATAATCACAAGCAAGCTAGTACATAGCTCCATTTAAATCAAGCAAGTTAGTACCTAGCTCTAATTAAATCAAGCTCCTTGGCAAGCATGTCACTTAATTCCAACGTACAAATGTTCACCTCCCTACTTACTTGCTTAATTTCACACTCACATGTTTACTTGCTTGCTTATAATCCAACGCCACTTGCTCCCTTGATTTGATTGAAAGACTAAGCACCTCCCATCACCACCTCCTCTTGCTTCACATTTAAGAAAGGCATTAAGCAAGAGAAAAGATTACGTACACACACTTCACAATTTCATTTCAAAAATTCTGCACATTTCTCTCTCTCATTTTCCCTCTTATTTCACCACTTTCACCACCTCCTTCAAGAACAACCACCACAAACCACCATGAACCACCACCTTTTATACCTCATTTTTCACCTCCTTTCAAGCTCTTGATCATCATTAAGTATTTAAAAGGAGATTTGGGTTGAAGATTTCAAGTTCTCTTCTTTTTACCATTCTCATCCTAAAGCATTGTAAGGAAACTATTCCTTTTAATTTCTTCATTTCCTTCATTTTAAATACTTACATGCTAGATGTTCACTCATAAGTTAAAAACAACTAATATATATGTATATATGTGTTATTAATGGTGAAAACTTGTTAAAAAGAGAACTAAAGAAATTCAAAACTCAAAGAAACTTATTGGACAGAAACTTTGGACGAATTGGGAACATCATAACTCGGACATAAAATAACCAAATTTAGTGATTCTTGAGCCTAAAATTTAGTTTAAGAAGTTAGGTTTCCAACCCAAGTGGTCTCATGTAATTTGGGCAAGTTTTGCTACCTCAAATCGATTTTATAAGAACATGTGTCTAATCTGTCTTCAGGAGACGAAATTTGACTCTACTTTAAGAGACCTTAACTTTTTATTCACAGATCCAAAAGATATGAATCTTTTTCCTAAAGGTCACATTTTGTCTTAACTTTAAAAGTAGTATGATCACGTTTCGTGAAGATGAGTCTAGCTCAGTAAACAATTCATTTTCCTACCAACTGTCCAGAAACGTAGCTGCTGTACCTTTGTGTACTAATAAATAGTTTTGAACCCCTTATACTTGTTCAAAAATAATGAATCTTACTTTTCTGTAAACCTAAGACATATGAGAACATATGATAAAAATTTCATAACAAAATAAGTTCGTTTGCCTAGTCAAAATGATACCACAAGAAGAGGTACAAAATGGGCAGAATCTGTTAAAAATGTAATCAGCACAAACCTTGGTCAATCAGCACTAACTTTGGTCAATCAGCACAAACCTTGGTCAATCAGCACTAACTTTGGTCAATCAGCACTAACTTTGGTCAAGCAGCACAAACTTTGTTCAATCAGCACAAACTTTGGTCAATCAGCATTAACTGGGGAGCAGTAGTAATGGTGTAAGAGCAGTAGTAACTTGGCCTAGCAGTAGTAACGGGGGAAGATCAGTAGTAACTTGGCCTAGCAGTAGTAACGGTGGAAGAGCAGTAGTAACTTTGGCCTAGCAGTAGTAAAAATCGGACATCAGTAGTAACGGCGGAAAGCAGTAGTAATATTGTTTTATCAGCCTTTGATTTCTTCTTGAAAGTTGTAGTCCTTTAAGTTACGAAAATTTGGACATTTGAATCACCTAAATCGGAGTTCGTATGAGAGAGTTATGACCAAAACCGTGAAGCCTCGCCGAAACTACAATACTTATTCATTTTTGATATTTTCTTCAACGTTTTCACCCGTTTTCTTCTCGCATCTGTTCCTAGCGATAATAAACACATTTAAAGCATATTTAGCACCAAATTATAATTTAACTAATTATGAATACGGATAAAACGAGAGATACTACGAGGGACTAAACATGAAAGTAATTGAGTAATAGTTTCCTATCTTAAACGAATAAAGGAACTTGTTTAATTTCACGTTTTAGACAAACGTTAACGAAAACTATTGAATGAATTGAAAGGTGCGTTATCACGAACAAAATAAGTTTTGAAAGTATAAATCTATAACGTATACTTTAATAGCAAAGTAACTATGTTTTCGAGAAACATACAAGTATACACACAAAACTATCACCAACGGGTCGTACACTTTTCGAAAATGAAATACTTTTTCAACCTATTAATAAAGTGAACAGCCCCTATTTTACTGCTTTTTACTGCTTTCTAAATTTGGGGTGAAAAACATATGTACTATTTACATACAAACTGATTTCATGCGATGATTGAAAACCTGACAACGAATCCTTGTGCGAACCTATGTTAACTAGTTGTAGTGCATAGAAGTCCTCATGACTACAAACTGTAACCATTAGCTAGATGACGCTAGCCACCGAATATGCGAATAGTACTATTGGGATGACATCCCTCCCACTTTGTTAGTCATGCTAACTGCTGACTGTATGTCGAGACGAGGAGCGTATATTTTACTGGTCCCAGGCAAAAACAACTAAAAGTCGTGGTTTGGTTATAGGCCTAGGTGTCGGCACTTTAACTCGTAAGGTCTTGCAAACCTTCGGGGGATCACCGTCAGCTACTTATTGTTTTAAACTATGTATCATCGTACTATTTGCCATAAGTGGCACGAAATGATTTGTGAAACGTTTACTATACGCTTGGTTTAAATGATGATGTCTGAAACCTGTGAATTTCACTCAACAATTTTGTTGATCCTTTTAACTATGTTTTTCAGGGAATTAGCAGCGACGTAAGATCATGCATGCATATTTTGGGACCCATGCTCACCAAGATGAATAGGATGCCATTCTTTTGATAAATATTGAAACTATGATTTATGATTAAAATGTTAATCATACTGTTTTGCTAAACATCTATCGTCTTGTAAACACGATGAACATGCAACCGTGGAATTTAAACTATTTATGGCATTCTAAGTATATGTTTGCGATAATCATATGCTCTCGATTTACTTGTCGAACCGAACCTCGTCACGCCCCCGAGCTTCCGCATTTACTAAACGAGACATGATTTTATTGGGGTGTGACAGATTGGTATCAGAGCCATTGGTTATAGCGAACTAGGAGTCTTAGAGACCTAGACTATAGCCCTGGACTCGAACATGCATTCATTCATTCATTTCATACGTTTGCATCACTTATACCTTATCGTACGGAAACACTATTGTCACTACACGACTAGAGAATACCTCATCCTCGTGATTTACATCAATGAGAATTCGTCTGAACTCGACTACGATAGCGAAAACCTCACTACACGTCCTTATATGAAAACCTACCGTCCCGCTTTCGAGCAACCTTTGACGATGATTGTAACCAGACATCACCATTATCATCGCCACTACCTCCGAAGATACCCGACATGACTCGGGAAGTCGCTATGGCATATAATCTACTCGCCGAAATGGCACGCGCACCTGAAATGGGTGGACCTTCCGAACTACGCACTTACCCGAAGAGGGGAACCTATGATATAACCGATAAATTAGTGAATATTCCTTCTAAGTATGACTAGTTCGGGTGTTGCATCATCTGACTTTAATTTGACATAGCTTGATCACCTATGTACAATTAAAGAGGAATTGATGCGAGATCGGAAGTGGTTATATGTAGTAAGCGTACAACCTAGGATTCACTTAAACAAAGAAATCCCTCAAAGTAATTGATATACCTATACTGGTCGGCATGACCAACTCACACGTTAGGAATCTTGTTGAGCTACAAGCCTACGTCATAAAGTTGCAGAGCGATACAACACATCTAGATGAGGCTAGGATATCGACGTACTCCCGTTATTTTACTAGGCCTACGTATGGCCAGTTGTGCCTACCCTATATCATGTACAGACAAACTTCGTATAATGGGTATGGAAGGACCTCATCACATTTTGTTCTACATAAGAACTTAAGTACAAATGACTTCTTACTTAATGTACGAGGTGACGTACAATGGCCTGTATTTCGCGTTCCCCTATCGACATGGATCATTATAGATCCTTACCGCTCCCTTATTGCATGTACTAGTACCTAAATCATGCCACCAAGACGCCAAAATACCATTAACAGCCAAAGGAGCTCAGAACCCACGAACGCCGAGGCCGTTGAGGGAAACGACCGACATGGTCAACAAAGTGACAAACATCAGAGGACCAAGAGGGCCTACATTGCAACCACGTCAAGAACAAAGGGTTACAAGGGAAAACATGCCAAGGTGTGGAAGACACCACAAGGGCATGTGGTACTTAGTGACGAGATGTTGAGTCAAAAAAAAAAAAAAAAAACTGTTGTGCGGGGAAAACCTTTTCCATTTTGCAACATGTATTTAGAAATCATTTACCACCTAGTACTACAATTTGGGTTTAAGGAAATCTTATCATACTTGGTATTTTTAAAATGAAGTAGAGAATAACGGTTCAATATGACAACTTACTTTCACAACGTTTTATTTACTCGCTCAATTATTTTCAAGTTTTGGAGTATTATGTGCTCAAAATTTTTATGATCAAGTATCTTGTCACTATTATTAATAGGATGTTCTTCCATAGGAAATGGCAAGTCTAGTTGTAAACGGTTACCGATCTGATGACGATCTAATCCAAGAAGAACAAATCCAGTACGAATACCTTGACGAGATAGTTACCCCAGTAGAAGAAGAAGTCGAGGAGATAGACAAGAATCAAAATGGCGGGATAATCCCTAGAGACGAATATGAAAGATTGTGAGATTAAGCTACCGAATTGGATGCCCAGTTTGGGAAATCGGGATGAAGTGCAAAACCTATGAACTAGAACGGAGAATTGCAAAAAGGCCTATTCTCGTACAAATCAAGGATAGAAATTGCTTCTGGAAGAAGCTGGCGACTAATCTGAAACGAAAGGTTAAACCTTGGATCAAGAGGAAGTGTCGACAATCCACCGAGGACACTGTGACCTACACTACGTCTCTACGTTATAGTGACATACTAGAGGCACGCTATTACCCACATGATCTAAATTTAGAATAGATTAGAAGCAGCAGGTATCTTGGATATATATATATATATATAAGAAGATGTATTGAGACGAATATAAGGAGTATACCTTGATCAATTTTGTAGCAAACATCTCAAACTTTTGTACGAAGCATGATGCGTACTTATATATATAAGCTTTTGGTCTATCGAATCTAGATCAATTTTGGAAATTAAATCCCGTAGATTAGACACCAAGTATACCATAGAATTAGCTAATGCTAAACAAATCGAATCAAAAGAAGTTATATGTGACACCCGACCCTTTAGGGTAATGATTACCTTAAACTAGAACCCAAATTTCGTGTATTTAGTTCTGTATTAGGCTAAGTACTTGTGATTATTTGCAACTATTTGTATATGGGTGTATGTACACTTACGTAATTGTTTGAATTACACTTTCGTAATTACGCGAAACAACCGGACGTGGTCCGACCATTTATACGACGTTGGTGAAAACTTTCCATGGATAACGTAATCATATTTATAGTTAAAATGGTGGTTATATACCTTATATTATTATTTCAAATAATAATACACGAAAAACTTTGACGTTTTGTTTAAAACGTATCAAACGCGACAAAAACACGCAAACCGAGCCCGACACCCGATTGACACCCGAAATATACTTTTGTGACTCAATTTAATATTTTAAGAATACTTACTTATCCCGAATATTATTCACAAATTTAAAAGCTTATACAAAAGCTCAACGTATATTATCGACTTTTTAAATCACAAATTAACGTTTAAACGATCGGGGAACGAAACACGAAGTCGAGAAAACGAGTCACGAGCCCGAAACACTTTTGGGCCAGGCCCAATTCGGCTTGGGCTGATCCAAGGAGCCCACTCCAAATATGGCCCAAGCCCACCCCACAAAACACCTCCCCTACACCTCATTTCACACACACAACCCACACCAAATTCTCTCCTCCTTCTCTCTACACTCTCAACTCTCTCCCTCTCTCTAAAAATCTGCCATCTTTCCACCACCATCAACCACCTCATCACCACCACCAACCACCACTCCACCACCACAAACCGCCACCATAATTTCAAAGAAAAGTCAAGAAATCAAGCTCTTCCTCACCTTCCTCTCCATTTCAATCGGTTTTCAATCTTGTAAGAACATATAACTCTTTTATAATACTTGTAATTCATCTATAAACATGTTAAAGTGCTCACTTAACTAATATATGTCCAAAAGATTACATAAAAATCGTTTTTCATAACTTTAAACATGCAAGAACTTTGCATGCAATCCGGCCAGAAAGTTTGTCTAACTTTGGGAGGTGATATCTACCTCAAAACTTGACCAAAATAAACGATTCAAAAGGCTAAAATTAAGTTTAAGAAGTTATCTTTCATTTGCCACTGGTCTCATAATTTTTGGAGCTCGTTTGATACCTGAAATGATTTTTACAAAAACATGTAGGCGGGCTGGGTAAAAAGACATAAATTTGTCTCTCATTGTTTTAGTCATAACTCGAGATTTACATCTCTAAAAGACTTGAAACCACCGCCAAAAGTTCATAAATTTCGTTGAGAAAAATAGTCTTTCAGATGACCTTGTCCAAAAACGCACGCATTCTGCCCAGAAACTCAATCACCTTGCATGTCTCCTGATTGGCTACTTTTTGACCCTTGTGAGAATCCATAATTTTTATAAATACTTAAACTCGTTTAAAAATTCTATAAAAATTATTTTAAGTATCTAACATAATAAGAAACAACATATATTTTTCTTGGATTTTTCTCGAACATTTAGATTAAGAAATAAAATTGGAAAAACTGATCTGTTTTGGTCCTTGTGTCGCTGAAGCCCAGTAGTCATTAGCGACACTATCCTTGTGTCGCTATAGCCTTGAACCGTCACCTTAGCGACACTATCCTTGTGTCGCCGAAACCTCCTTAGCGACACTATCCTTGTGTCGCCGAAACCTCCTTAGCGACACTATCCTTGTGTCGCCGAAACCTCACTTGCGACACTAATATTGTGTCGCCTAAATCACACTTGCGACACTAGTATTGTGTCGCCAAGATCACATTAGCGACACAAGCCTTGTGTCGCTAAAAACCCCAGCCAGGGGCCTTGCCCCTTGGACCCCACCAGGGGTTGCCACCCCTTGGACCCCGCCATCAGGGGCACTGCCCTCGGACCCCCGTCATTCGAGGGTTTCACCCACTTACCACTCAATTCAACGTTATGTTTTAACAACTTTCACCAACGTTTCGTACACGTCTTTCGATAAGTAAACAAGAACGGACATACTAGTTAAGTGAACTACTAACTTATAAGTGGACATTAACCCTCCACTTATACAATCACTATAGATGGTCTTTTGAGACATCTACTTACACAATCTTATACGTCTAGGGCGTTAGAAGATTTCAATTGGGAACACGAATTGCTTGCTACTTGTTTTTGCTAAGTAACAGGCTAATCTCAGGTGAGTTTCATAGCCCCTTTTTCCACTATTTCCACTCAGGGGTGAGAATACATACAACTGCTTTTAACAACTGCTATTTTATGTGAACGCAAGTACAAAACACGATATATTGGTTGCATGAGTATTTAACTAATCCTGAAAGTCCCCCACACATAGTTTGTTAGTATCGTTATAGCGTGAATGTTAATGAATAGTACTATTTGGGATTGACTCCCCCGTCCGGGTTAGTCGCGCTAACTGGTCAAACGGACGCATTATCATTTGTTCTTACGAGTGTTGGATTAGGCACTCGCTGGGAGGCACCACGATCGTGGCACTTGATTGTGACCCGACACCACAGTTAAGCTCGAACTATGGGCTCATGGCAACAATATACACCTCTTTTACATTTTTGTAATACATGACTATCATTGTTGGATGATACAAACAGGAAATCTTGTGTTCCACACGTTCCATATAATATAATACCAATTGTTTTCAAACCTATGAGCTCACCAACTTTATGTTGACTCTTTTAGTATGTATTCTCAGGTGACCAGCCGCAGTAGGATGCTTTGGAAGCAATAGCTCGAGTCGCATATTTTGAAACAACCAAGGAATTAGATTGCATTTACTATATTTTGTAATAATAGTTATGTGATTCTACGAATCGGATGCGAACTCCTAGCTTTTATGTAAACACTTTTTAAGTTTGTAATGTAATGATTTTTGAAAACGTCTCATATAGAGGTCGTTTGTTGTAACTCTTGTGTTGTGATATTCGATTTGGTCGCCGCCCCCATGACACCCCATACTTTCCGCTGCCACGCGTCTTGGGGGTGCGACATTATATCAGGATGTACCTTAACTCTCAAGGGGCATCCTTTCAAAATTGATTATTTCGCGTAGAACTAGGAAGCTTTGATATTATAATCGCAATGGATTAGATATCCAATAATCGCGCTAAAATTCTATGTTTCGAGAAAGTTGTACGAATCTCATTACCACCTGGTAAAATAGTAACAATCCTACGAGAAAAGAAGAGTAGTGCTCTGAAAATGGTTACTTGCATGAAAGCTCACAAATACCTTCGAAAAGGTTATCAAGCATTTCTGGCACACGTCGTGGAAAAGAAACCCGAAGAGCGACGCATAGAAGACATACCTATAGTACGAGATCACCCGGGAGTGTTTCCTGAAGATTTGCCAGGACTGCCATCCCCGAGACAAGTCGAATTCCGTATTGATCTAGTACCTGGAGCCGCAACGATTGCGCGCTCACCATATCGTCTTGCTCCATCAGAAATGCAGGAGTTGTCTACACAATTACAAGAACTCCTAGACTTAGGATTCATTCGACCAAGCTTTTCACCTTGGGGAGCTTCGGTGTTATTCGTAAAGAAGAAAGACGGATCCATGCGGATGTGTATAGATTACCGAGAGCTAAACAAAGTCACTATCAAAAACCGATACCATTACCGCGCATTGACGATTTATTTGATCAACTTCAAGGTTCTAGCTTTTATTAAAAAAAAATCGATCTACGTTCTGGTTATCACCAATTGAAAGTTCGAGAAGAAGATGTACCAAAAACCGCGTTTAGAACTCGTTATGGTCATTACGAATTCTTAGTCATGCCTTTCAGACTAACAAACATGCCAGCTGCGTTCATGGATCTTATGAACAGAGTCTACAAACCCTATCTCAACAAATTCGTCATCGTATTCATTATTGACATCCTTATATACTCATAAACGAAAGAGGATCACAAGCGACACCTGAAGTTAATCCTCGAGCTACTTGAGAAAGAGAAGCTATATGCAAAGCTCTCTAAGTGCGAATTTTGGATGAGAGAAGTTCACTTCCTTGGTCATGTAATAAACGAAAAAGGAATCCATGTGGACCCATCTAAAATCGAGGCAATCAACAATTGGGAAGCGCCAAAAACCCCAACTGAAGTACTTCAATTTCTTGGTCTAGCTGGCTATTACCGTTGATTCATTGAAAACTTTTCCAAAATCGCCCAGTCTCTTACCTCGTTAACTCAGAAAGATAAGAAGTTTGATTGGGGCGAGAAACAAGAAGCCGCCTTCCAATTGTTAAAACAAAAGCTTTGTACCGCGCCTATCCTATCATTACCTGAAGGAGTGGACATCTTTGTTGTCTACTGCGATGCTTCACACCAAGGACTAGGTTGCGTGTTGATGCAAAACGAAAAAGTTATCGCTTATGCTTCTCGTCAACTAAAAATTCACGAAAATAATTACACTACTCACGACCTGGAGTTGGGAGCAGTTGTGTTTGCACTAAAAATCTAGAGACATTATCTACACGGTACCAAGAGTACAATTTACACAGACCACAAGAGTCTCCAACACATCTTCGACCAAAAAGAACTCAACATGAGGCAGCGATTTGGGTCGAATTACTTAAAGATTACGACTGTGAAATCAAGTATCACCCGGGCAAGGCTAACGTGGTAGTTGACGCTCTGAGTCGTAAGGAAAGAGTTAAGCCTCGTAGAGTATGTGCATTGGAGATGACCAATTACACAAATCTCAATACACGAATTCGTGATGCACAAAAAATAGCTCTCACTGGCGAACGTCTTGAAGAAGAATCTCTGAGGGGAATGGAGAAGCAACTTGAACCCAAAGGAGATGATACGTTATATTTCATGAACCGAATTTGGGTACCATGTGTTGAGGAATTGCGCAAGTTAATATTGGATGAAGCTCATAAGTCCAACTACTCAATACACCCAGGAGCTGACAAAATGTACCAAGACATTAAAGGATATTATTGGTGGCCGAACATGAAGAGAGAAATCGCCACTTATGTTAGCAAGTGTTTGACGTGTTCAAAAGTCAAGGCCGAATATCAAAAGCCGTCCGGATTTCTACAACAACCTGAAATGCCACAGTGGAAGTGGGAACAAATAACAATGGACTTCATTACTAAGCTGCCAAAGACATCAACTGGAGCTGACACGATATGGGTCATTGTTGATCGTTTGACAAAATCAGCCCATTTCTTGGGAATCAAAGAAACCGATAAAATGGATAAGCTAACTAGGATCTATCTAAAAGAGGTAGTGTCTAGACACGGCGTACCTATATCCATTATCTCGGATAGCGATAGCCGATTTACCTCTCACTTCTGACAATCCCTACAAAAGGCATTAGGTACTCGTCTTGATATGAGTACTGCCTACCATCCTCAAACTGACGGCCAGAGTGAGCGAACAGTTCAAACGCTTGAAGAATTATTACGAGCATGTGTGATTGACTTCGGAGGAAATTGGGATGCACATTTACCCCTACCCGAGTTCTCCTACAACAATAGTTATCACACCAGCATTGGAATGGCACCATTTGAAGCGTTGTATGGACGCAAGTGCCGATCACCACTCTGCTGGGCAGAGTTGGGTGACAAACAAATTTCTGGTCCGGAGATTGTCCAGGAGACAACGGACAAGATATCTCAAGTTCTTAATCAATTAAAAGCTGCTCGAGACCGACATAAAAGTTACGCTGACAACCGCCGTAAGCCTTTGGAATATCAAGTAGATGACAAAGTCCTACTCAAAGTATCGCCCTGGAAAGGGGTAGCTCGTTTCGGGAAACGAGGAAAGCTAAATCCTAGATATATAGGACCTTTTGAAATCCTTGCGAGGATTGGTCATGTGGCTTATAAACTCAAACTGCCTCAAGAATTGAGCAGTATCCATGACATTTTCCATGTATGTAACCTAAAGAAGTGTCTTTCCGACGAATCCTAAATCATCCCTCCTGATGAAGTCTACGTTGATAACAAACTCAACTTTGTGGAGGAACCTATCGAAGTATCGGACGGGAGAGTCCAAAAGCTCCGACGTAGTCGGATTAAACTAGTAAAAGTTCGTTGGAACTCAAAGCGCGGCCCAGAGTTTACTTGGGAGCGTGAAGATGAAATGCGGAAGAAGTACCCACACCTTTTTGATAAAGCACCAGTCGCTCGTGAAACTACTTAAATTTCGGGACGAAATTTCTTTAACAAGGGGAGAATGTGACAACCCTCGAAAATCGGTACTTCCCGTGCACTTTAAAATCATGCATTCTTACGCTAATTCCCTCTAATGAAATCATATGTGTTTTAAACTGAGATAAGCCTAGTACACGCCCACTTTGCACGTCTTGGTGCACACCACTTTAATGCTTGATGCATTACGTTATGTAATTATTGAGAATTGCACAATATAAATCGGATGATTTCGATAAACACGAACGTTGGTGATAAGCATTTCCTAAATAACGTAAAGCTATTTAATAGTAGTTATTTACCTATACTCTTACGTTAAGGCTTAAAGCCGTTTATCTCAAGAGATTTAAGATCAAGCTTATACGATTAAAGTTAAACCAACGAAGAAAAGTAACACGAGATTCACTTAACGAAACACAAATTCTTACGAATGAATTTAAATTTTACTAACCATGTTACAACCTACTTTAATATCTCTAATGATACTTGCTAGCACCTAAACACCAAGCTTGGAATTAAGTAGCTCAAGCATGTCAAAATAATCACAAGCAAGCTAGTACATAGCTCCATTTAAATCAAGCAAGCTAGTACCTAGCTCTAATTAAATCAAGCTCCTTGGCAAGCATGTCACTTAATTCCAACGTACAAATGTTCACCTCCCTACTTACTTGCTTAATTTCACACTCACATGTTTACTTGCTTGCTTATAATCCAACGCCACTTGCTCCCTTGATTTGATTGAAAGACTAAGCACCTCCCATCACCACCTCCTCTTGCTTCACATTTAAGAAAGGCATTAAGCAAGAGAAAAGATTACGTACACACACTTCACAATTTCATTTCAAAAATTCTGCACATTTCTCTCTCTCATTTTCCCTCTTATTTCACCACTTTCACCACCTCCTTCAAGAACAACCACCACAAACCACCATGAACCACCACCTTTTATACCTCATTTTTCACCTCATTTCAAGCTCTTGATCATCATTAAGTATTTAAAAGGAGATTTGGGTTGAAGATTTCAAGTTCTCTTCTTTTTACCATTCTCATCCTAAAGCATTGTAAGGAAACTATTCCTTTTAATTTCTTCATTTCCTTCATTTTAAATACTTACATGCTAGATGTTCACTCATAAGTTAAAAAAAACTAATATATATGTATATATGTGTTATTAATGGTGAAAACTTGTTAAAAAGAGAACTAAAGAAATTCAAAACTCAAAGAAACTTATTGGACAGAAACTTTAGACGAATTGGGAACATCATAACTCGGACATAAAATAACCAAATTTAGTGATTCTTGAGCCTAAAATTTAGTTTAAGAAGTTAGGTTTCCAACCCAAGTGGTCTCATGTAATTTGGGCAAGTTTTGCTACCTCAAATCGATTTTATAAGAACATGTGTCTAATCTGTCTTCAGGAGACGAAATTTGACTCTACTTTAAGAGACCTTAACTTTTTATTCACAGATCCAAAAGATATGAATCTTTTTCCTAAAGGTCACATTTTGTCTTAACTTTAAAAGTAGTATGATCACGTTTCGTGAAGATGAGTCTAGCTCAGTAAACAATTCATTTTCCTACCAACTGTCCAGAAACGTAGCTGCTGTACCTTTGTGTACTAATAAATAGTTTTGAACCCCTTATACTTGTTCAAAAATAATGAATCTTACTTTTCTGTAAACCTAAGACATATGAGAACATATGATAAAAATTTCATAACAAAATAAGTTCGTTTGCCTAGTCAAAATGATACCACAAGAAGAGGTACAAAATGGGCAGAATCTGTTAAAAATGTAATCAGCACAAACCTTGGTCAATCAGCACTAACTTTGGTCAATCAGCACAAACCTTGGTCAATCAGCACTAACTTTGGTCAATCAGCACTAACTTTGGTCAAGCAGCACAAACTTTGTTCAATCAGCACAAACTTTGGTCAATCAGCATTAACTGGGGAGCAGTAGTAATGGTGTAAGAGCAGTAGTAACTTGGCCTAGCAGTAGTAACGGGGGAAGATCAGTAGTAACTTGGCCTAGCAGTAGTAACGGTGGAAGAGCAGTAGTAACTTTGGCCTAGCAGTAGTAAAAATCGGACATCAGTAGTAACGGCGGAAAGCAGTAGTAATATTGTTTTATCAGCCTTTGATTTCTTCTTGAAAGTTGTAGTCCTTTAAGTTACGAAAATTTGGACATTTGAATCACCTAAATCGGAGTTCGTATGAGAGAGTTATGACCAAAACCGTGAAGCCTCGCCGAAACTACAATACTTATTCATTTTTGATATTTTCTTCAACGTTTTCACCCGTTTTCTTCTCGCATCTGTTCCTAGCGATAATAAACACATTTAAAGCATATTTAGCACCAAATTATAATTTAACTAATTATGAATACGGATAAAACGAGAGATACTACGAGGGACTAAACATGAAAGTAATTGAGTAATAGTTTCCTATCTTAAACGAATAAAGGAACTTGTTTAATTTCACGTTTTAGACAAACGTTAACGAAAACTATTGAATGAATTGAAAGGTGCGTTATCACGAACAAAATAAGTTTTGAAAGTATAAATCTATAACGTATACTTTAATAGCAAAGTAACTATGTTTTCGAGAAACATACAAGTATACACACAAAACTATCACCAACGGGTCGTACACTTTTCGAAAATGAAATACTTTTTCAACCTATTAATAAAGTGAACAACTAGCATAGATATGCGGGTAGCTATCTACTTATACAAACATAGGTGTGCAGGTAGCCACCTACTATTACGAGCATAGATGTGCTGGTAGCCATCTACTTTTACAAACCTAGATACGCGTTTAGCTATCTACTTATACAAACGACCCCATGCGTATAGGGAGCTAGGAGGCTATTTTGGGCAAACTTATTTCTGTAAACGCTAGCTCTCACAAAGCTCACCAGGTGAGTTCACAGCCCCTATTTTACTGCTTTTTACTGCTTTCTAAATTTGGGGTGAAAAACATATGTACTATTTACATACAAACTGATTTCATGCGATGATTGAAAACCTGACAACGAATCCTTGTGCGAACCTATGTTAACTAGTTGTAGTGCATAGAAGTCCTCATGACTACAAACTGTAACCATTAGCTAGATGACGCTAGCCACCGAATATGCGAATAGTACTATTGGGATGACATCCCTCCCACTTTGTTAGTCATGCTAACTGCTGACTGTATGTCGAGACGAGGAGCGTATATTTTACTGGTCCCAGGCAAAAACAACTAAAAGTCGTGGTTTGGTTATAGGCCTAGGTGTCGGCACTTTAACTCGTAAGGTCTTGCAAACCTTCGGGGGATCACCGTCAGCTACTTATTGTTTTAAACTATGTATCATCGTACTATTTGCCATAAGTGGCACGAAATGATTTGTGAAACGTTACTATACGCTTGGTTTAAATGATGATGTCTGAAACCTGTGAATTTCACTCAACAATTTTGTTGATCCTTTTAACTATGTTTTTCAGGGAATTAGCAGCGACGTAAGATCATGCATGCATATTTTGGGACCCATGCTCACCAAGATGAATAGGATGCCATTCTTTTGATAAATATTGAAACTATGATTTATGATTAAAATGTTAATCATACTGTTTTGCTAAACATCTATCGTCTTGTAAACACGATGAAAATGCAACCGTGGAATTTAAACTATTTATGGCATTCTAAGTATATGTTTGCGATAATCATATGCTCTCGATTTACTTGTCGAACCGAACCTCGTCACGCCCCCGAGCTTCCGCATTTACTAAACGAGACATGATTTTATTGGGGTGTGACATATATTTACAAAAAAGCCTTCGATGTAGTGATGAAATTGTGATATATAATCAATCCTATTTGTTCATTACTAAAGAATCCTATAAAATATTTCTATTTATCCTTTGAATTACTCATATATATATCCTATGAATTTCATTTCGCACCGGAAACTATTCTAGGAGAAGTTCGAATCCGTTCTGTTCGGATATTGATCGGTCTTGGTTTGACATGGTTTACGCGTTACTGGTTCCCGAAAGAGTTAATATCTCCATTAGCTAAACCCTTTCTTATTCTTACCTTGCCTTTGGACTCGTATTTTGTTCGTACACAATCAACGGAGGCCTCCCTGACATATCTTGCAACGTCTTCAATAGCATGCTCTTACTTCGTCTTTTCCTTAATAAGTCATCAAATTTGGTGCTTTTTGATCCCCAGTTGCTATGGGGAACAAAGGACGAAATACAATCGATTCCTCCATTTAAGTGGTTCTCGCTTCTCCTTGTTCCTGTTCCTAACTCCTCCCCGGGTAGTTCCCAATGTTTGGCACTTTCCATACTTGATGAGTGCAACATCAACAAATTCGCTCATGATCAAGTTACATATTTACATTTCTATACTCGTTTGTTATCATTTATGTCTATGTGAGGATTCCGCACTCCTATAAACGTGTTTACCCCGTAGATCCGACCCCAAGGGGACTTTCACCATGTATCGAATGTTTTAACATTATGTCATCTTTAAAGTCAAGTCCTTTTATATTTTGAGTAAAGTACTTTGGTACATTTTTTAGCTATAACAAGACTAGGGTTAGAAGTAAACAAATCTAAAATCAAACTAGAGGTGACAGGTCTGTACTTTCGTACAATAGAGCGACATAGTTTGATCAGAGACGTTGAAAACGGTATTCTTGTTTCGCGGTCCAGTTTCTTCTATTTTTAGGATACACTGACTAAGTCTATGTCAGCATGTTTCAAGATGTAGCAAAAGAAACAGCCAGTGAACCCCCCAGATGAATTAGTTTATATTTATCCAATAACATGTATTCAAGTACAATCTATCTCCTAAGAATTAAGACTTAAGTCATACATCAAAATAGAGATTGCACAAACTAATCGTATTAGGTCTTGAAAACCGTTATGTCGCATGCCTACCAATACATCGTATAGTGAGGCTATTAATTACGTTGATTTTAAGGTACATTTTACTGTTTGTGTACTACATCTAAAAGCCACACATATAATATGTTCTAGGCATGGGTAATGTTTTCTTCATTTCTTTACAATAGTACAGTAACCCTCAACCTTTCATAAGTTTTTGCAAAGATAAAAATAAAAATAGAAATAAAAATAAGCTACAGCTAGACAAAAAATCTTATGAGAAATAACTTATTCAGGATTACTCATCCCATTTAGTTGGATTAATAACTCAAAACGAGACCTATCAAAAGCCTTACTATAAAGGTCGACCAGATTATCATTAATGGGAACCTTAACTAATTTATTCATTTGTTTTTTAGCACAGTCACGAATACAATGATGTCTAATATCAATGTGCTTCGTTTTACTATGTTTAACAGGATTATTAGTTATGGACATAGTGGACTGATTCTCTATCATAATAGGTGTATTTGAAAAGTTTAAACCATAGTCGCGCAACTGTTGTTGTATCCACAAGACTTGTGAACAACAACTACCAGCTGCCACATACTCAACCTCACATGTTGAGATGACGACCGAGGTTTGTTTCTTACATTGCCAAGAGACAATGCGACCACATAAAAGTTGACAACCAACATTGGTTGATTTCCTATTCAAGTTACATCCTCCGTAATCTGAGTCTGTATAGGCCAAGAAGTCAAAGTTGCCTCCGGAAGGATACCAAAGACCTAACTTAGGTTTTCCCTTCAGATAACGCAAAATTCTTTTCACTGCCTTCATGTGAGACTCCTTTGGATTAGGTTGAAATCGAGCACATAAGCATACGACAAACATTATATTAGGTCTTGAAGCGGTTACGTATATAAGAGAACCGATAATGGCCCGATATTGAGTCGGATCCACATCTTCGGTACTCTCCGTGTCTGGTCCAAGATTATGATTCTGGGGAATCGGAGTGCCAAATGACGAACAATCTTCCATATTGAAACGAGTGAGCATCTCATGCACATATTTCGTCTGATGGATAAAAAATCCGTCCTTCTTTTGATCAACTTGTAATACTAAGAAGAAATTTAGCTCCCCCATAGCACTCATCTCAAACCTTCGCTTCATCACCTTTTCGAAATCTCTGCACATGTTCTCGTCAGATGACCCAAAGATGATATCATCAACGAACACTTGTACAAGTAGGAAATCATCCTTCTTCCACTTGATGAACAGTGTGCTATCTATTTGACCTCTCTTTAACCCATTTTCAAAGAGATAGGTAGATGTGACAACCGTCAAAAATCTCAGGTCAACACCGCACTTAAATTCCTAGTACATATATTTACGTTTACAGCACTCTAAAATCCTAGTGAAAAGTCTAGGTTACGACCCCTTAAGTACCGAAACCGTAAGTTACCGAAATCGCGTAACGTCTAAGAAGATTGCTTAGTAGACTTTAGGGCCTTGGGCAACACTAAATTAGGTTACAAAGTGCCAAAGAAAATTAATGAAATTAAATTTCATACATCAACACAAAATATTAATCATATCTCAAAAATCGAAATTTAACCGGAAATTCCGTAACTCGGTAAACGCAACCGGAAATCGGTTAATTAACTCGCGAATGTCAATTGTAATTGAATCAAATACATTATAATGAATGTTATAAACTTATGAAAATAAAGTTTCATAACTCCAACTAAACCACAAAGAAATCACAATTAAACATTACAATATTCATCAAAACTTGTACTAATTAAAGATGTAACTTGAGGCTTTTATTTACAACTAATATAAATTAATTTTGACAAAAAAATAAATTAAAAACACTCATTTTAATGCCAAAAATCTGCGGCCCTCTCTCTTGCCACTCAAATCCTTCACTCACTTGTTTAGTTCACATGCAAGAATCTTTACATCCATTCCCACACTCTTTCTCTCATCATTTCTCTCATTTCCTCTCAAGAAAACACACACAAAACCTCTCATTTCACACACTAAACTCCAGAATTTCCAGCTCCTTTTCATCCTAAGATCACCTTCTTAAAAGTGTTCTTACACAAATACAAGAACTTTGAGGTAAAATCACTCTTCCTAGCTTCCATTTCCTATTTTTACTATGTTTATTTCATGGATTTCATGCCTTTTTCATGGCTTAAATCCTCATACAAGGTTTGATGGTTTGTAGGTTACACCTATGATCAAACCAAAAATCAGTCAATAACCTATGATCAAACCAAAAATCAAACCGAAAAGGTCGACTTTTTGATGTTATTGTATCTCTTTTCATGTTCTTGCTAGTTTGAATGGATTAAATTGGTAAAATATGTTTATTTTTATCAAAACACATGTTCATGCATAAAAGACAAGGCCTCAATCATTGGATGAGGTCTTAAAATCGTTTGATAGTGAAAACACACCAAAAAGATCACTTTTGTCTTCTATGTAATCTGTCCAGATTTTGACCCTACTTTGATCAACCATAACTCAGTCAATAATGGTCCAAAAATTTTGATTTTTCTTCTGGAATTTAGCTTAATGTCTTACCTTTAAAACCCCACTGGTCTCACTCAAATCCATGGACTATTCGACCTCCAAATGTATCACACGAAACTGATGCGCAAACAACAACCTTCCTGTGAGCATTTTTGTTGTGATATATGTTCATGGGACTTGGTGTTCAATAAATCTAAAAAAAAACAAAATTGTTTTTAGACTCCTAACAACTGTATCTCAGTAGAATAAAAATATAGTAATTTATCTTGTTGATCTCATATTTTTAGAAAATGCATGAACATAATGCATTGTTGTAATCTTGTAAATTGTAACTACTTATGTTGTGATGATTCAAAAATGCATAAGTGTTAGGTAAAACGTGTTAAAATTTTGGGGATTATTTTTATCAGTAACTAGATCATGAAAAGAGTCTTGAAAATAAAAATGGTAATTTTAGGAAGAACATAAGTATTTTTCCCAAATTAATGAAAATAAAGCCTATAAAAGGTGAAATAATTATGAAAAATACTTTTGGACACCAAATAATTATGGAAAAATTTCAGTGTCATTTTCTGAGGAAAATGACACTATTCTCAAAATTTCACACTCTTTGGATGCGCTTTGATATGTTTTCTGAATAACATCTGGTTAAAATGCATAATGTTGGGAACCAAAGTTCTAGTGCTCAAAATAACTTGAAAATTTTACACAAATCTAAAAATGGGTAGACACTGATCTGGTAAAAATGGAAATTCTATTTTTCCCATATTTATCCCACTTTTTAGACATAAAATGATATTAAATAATCCATAAGTTTAAAAATCCCCAAATTTTCACATAAAATTTGTGAACTATATTTCATGTTTCATACCAAATTTGGTAATTTTTAGATATTGTATACATATATTTCCATTATTTTGTTCACAACTCGAACAATTACCCGGTAACGTAAATTAAATGGAAATTCCAAACTTAACGGCACTTTGTAATTTAATTAACTAGCTAAGCAATCCTAACAAACCATATTAGTTGAGAAACTAATTAGAAACCTTGTGTTCTTAGGACTTGGATAGGAGTCAGACCCGGTCAACACATGCATACATCCTGTTGATACATCTTAGTGTGTCTGTCAGTTGGTCGAGTCTGTAATGTGTTAGTAAATGTAATTGACTTAGTTAAATTTACATTTTATGTGTTATGCGACACAAGGCTTGTGTCGCATTAGTTGTAGTTGCGACATAGTGCTTATGTCGCAATAGTGATCTCTGCGACACAAGGCCTGTGTCGCATAAGTCGGCCAGATTAGTATAAATAGGTCTAATTACTTTGTAATTAGGTGAGACTTTTTGGATATTAATTCTCTGCGATTTTAGGCTGTATTCTTGACTGAGAATTTAGTAATACAAATATAAAGTGGTTGTTTGATTGTTCTTATTTGATTTAGCTTTATATTTGTGATTGATTTGATCTTACGAATTCCGCACGTGAGATAAGTGACGATTTGATTAAAAGATCTGAGTATTGGGATCTACAATTGGTATCAGAGCGATAATCTTTGATTTTGGTGGTATCAAATCGTTTGGGTACGTGTTTTAATACTTATTTTGATTGTTTAACGTCTCTTTTTGTGTTTGATCTTCATTATAGGTGTTTTGGAGCTGAAGATTGAAGTTTTTGAACCTAAAAAAAAAAAAAAAAAGCCTCAGTTTTTACGAAGTTTTTCGATAAAAAACGTTCAGGTTTTGAAAAATTTCATTTTTGAGGTTTTAGGATCTGACAGCGCCGTTTTGCGACACAAGCTTGCGACATAAATTTGTGTCGCTATAGGGTTTCTGCGACCTTAATTGTGCGACATAAGCTGTGACATAAGGTTCTTGCGACCTTAATCTTGCGACATAGTTTTGGGCCATAGTCATTTTGCGAGATAACCTTTGCGACACAACACTACGACACAACCTTAGTGTCGCATTCTTCAGTTTCCAGAAATTTTTTAAAAGTCTCTCGAGCCCATTACAATGTCTACTTCTACATCAACATCTCTTCAACAGGTTGGGGCAATGTTAAAACACAATAGTGAGGTGGGTTCTACGAATAAACCACCTATGTATACAACTGGTATGAACTATTTGGACTGGCGCCAGCGTTTTGAAGCGTTTGTATCGTTCAACGATGCTGAAATGCTTATCTATTTAGAGGAAAGGTATGAACGCCCTTTGAGAACAGGTATCCATAATGGACCTATACCTGAAAAGTCCATTAAGTCTATGACTCCTGAGGAACGTAAGGCCTTTGACACTGAACGAAAAACATATTATGCGATTACCATGGCCTTACCTCAACAAATATTGAGACAACTACGCCATCACAAAACCGCATATGACTTATGGACGGCGTTAGAAAAGAAATGTGGTGGCAGTGACCAATATAAACGGAACAAACTGGATCTCGTCAAGAAACAGTTTGAGGTTTTTGACATGCTGCCTACTGAGTCTCTTGAAGATATGTGCAGTAGATACTCACAGCTTATGAGTGAGTTAGTCGAGGGAGGTGTCACTCTCGACAAAACCGATGTAAATAAAAAGCTTTTGGGTTCCTTACCCAAAAAGTGGAATACACGAGTGCTGCTGATGGAGAAAGATGAAGATATCATGGATATGGAGCTCGATGATTTGGTTGGACAGATTGCTGCTGATCTCCTAGACATGCAAAAAAAGGAGACCAAGGCTACTCCACATATTCAGAATCCTAAGTTATATGGTGTGGATGTTCCTGCTGCAGCGACTCAAGTTGCTGGGTCTGCATTCTTTTCTGGAGGTTCTGGTGCTCCAAGTACATCTGGTGGATTTGGATATACCACCACTAACTCTTCTAGTGGGGGTGGTGCTTATTCAAACTTCAAAGGAGCATCTCCTGCAGTTGCTGAAGAACATGCAGCTGTCTTTTCAGCTTTCTTGTCGGCTTATGATGACTTCCTATCCAACAAGAACAGCACTGTGGATCTGACTGAAGAATATTTCAGTCAAATTGATCAAGAAGAGCTTGAGCGTATGGACTTGAAGTGGAGTATGGCTATGCTCACAAGACGCGTCAAGAACTTTTTGAAGAAGACTGGGAGGAAGAACGTCACTGATCCGGAAGAGAAGGGTCTGGGATTTAATAAGAGCAAGGTGAAATGCTACCAGTGTCATAACTATGGACACTTTGCTCGTGAATGTGACCGCAAGAAGAACCCACCTTCTGGCCTATCTAAACCTTCTCAGTACAACTCAACTGATAAGACCAAAAATGATGAGAAGGCAATGGTTTCCGCTGCACTGCTGCTTTCTAACAATGCTTGGGAATGGTCTGATCTAGATGATGATGATACAGAACGAGCGTTGATGGCTGAAGTGCATGAGGTATATGATGAACCATTATCATGTATTTCATGTATAAAATAACTAACCAGTTAAACAGGTATAGAGAGGACACCAAACGCCTTAACACTGTTATTGAAAATTTAAATGAAACTAATGACATGTTAAGAGACAGTGATAAGGCAAGTGGCCAAAAGTTAAAAGCTATTTTGGAAGAGAAAAGGAGTTAAAAGCCAAAAATTTTGAACAACAGGATGAAATTGGTAGCTATGTTGATATGCTATCATTTGTTAAAAAAGAACTTGTTGAATCTCAAACTGAGGTTCTAAATTTAAAGAAAAAGCTTTCTAACTTTTCGGCATCCTCTCTAGTCTTTGACGAAATCCTACAGGCACAGAGGATTGATACTAAAAGTAAGGCAGGACTTGGGTATCATTTAGTCCCACCTCCAAAAGATTATCTTCCCATGCCTGTCAGGGATAATATCAATGACTTGACGCCTATCTTTACAAAGATAGATGTCGAACCTGTTAAACCTGCAGTTAACATAAAAATAAGTAAGCCTGAGCTAGTTAAGGCTGAAACTCGCAAGCATCCAAACCAAAGCAGGTTTGGAAGATTAAAGAATCTTGCAAAGATTCTACATCCGACAATACTTCATCAGTCAAACATTCTAAAATGTTTGAAAATAAAATTTTGACTGATGTGGTTGTTGTTGATGATGTCACTGGAGTACCCAAGACTATCAAGGCTTGGGTCTCCATTTCTAACTAATTTACCTTTGTTTGTGGTGCCGCAGCAATCTGAATCTGTAAAAAATAGTAAATGGTACATCGACAGTGGTTGCTCTCGGCACATGACCGGTGATGTCTCTCTGTTATCTGAAGTTCATGCTTACAATGGAGGTTATGTGGCCTTCGCTGGTGATAAAGGGGGAGTTATTTCTGGTCAGGGAACGCTTACCAATGGAATGGTAAGCTTTGAGAAGGTAAACTTTGTGGAACAATTACAACACAATCTTCTCAGTGTCTCTCAAGTGTGCGATAAAAAGTACACTACTGCTTTCACAGACATTGAGTGTTATATATTGAAGCCGGGATTTGTAATCCCTGAAGAATGGGTGCTACTGAGGGCACCTCGGGAGCCAGACACGTATATTCTTGACATGAGTACTGTGGAAACTACACAGCTCACATGTCTTCTATCCAAAGCTCCCGAGAAGGAATCGTTATTATGGCACAGGCGTATGGGACACTTGCACTTTCGCAAGATGAATTTCCTGATCAAGAATGATCTAGTGCGAGGTGTCCCTAAGCAATCCTTTGGACTGAATGATCACTGCGTTCCTTGTCAGAAAGGAAAGCAACACAAGAAGTATCACAGACCAAAGCTTGCAAATTCAACTGAGAAGCCATTAGAGCTGTTTCACATGGATCTATTCGGGCCAGTAAGAAAGAAGAGTTTGGGAGGAGCTTCTTATTGCCTAGTTGTGACGGATGACTATTCGCGATTTTCCTGGGTGTATTTTCTGAAGACCAAGGATGAAGTGCCTGAGATTCTCATCTATTTATTCGATAAACTACAAAATCTTTGTGAGTTGAGAATCAAGAAGATAAGGAGTGATAACGGTACAGAGTTTAAGAACTCAATTATGGAACTGTACTGTTTGAGCAATGGTATTGAACACCAATTCAGTGCCGCAAGGACTCCACAGCAAAATGGGATTGCAGAACGAAAGAACAGGACGTTGATTGAGGCTGCACGTACTATGTTATCCGAGTCTAAGCTTCCAATCACTTTCTGGGCCGAAGCTGTGAATACGGCCTGCTACGTCTTGAATCGGGTGTTAACGGTTAAGAAGAAGAACAAGACATCCTATGAATTGTTCAACAACAAAAAGCCAAATCTCCAATTTCTTGAACCGTTCGGCTGCTTATGCACGATTATGCACACCAAGGAATGAATTGCTAAGTTCGGTGAGAAATCCTGTGAAGGGGTCTTCCTAGGATTCTCTAACAACTCACCGAACAAACGTGTGTATAACCTTGTGACTAAGCGTGTGGAAGAGCATTTTGAGGTCACCTTCTTCCATTACACTGACAACCCTCAGGGAAAGGGACCCGAATACTTGTTTGATTATCAAACATTGTTTGATTCCTTTAATCTTCCTGAGGAGCATGAAGAAGAGGAAATGGTGACATTTCTTCATGGGTTGGACCTCATATCTAATACTTCACCCATTTTTGTTCCTCCACCACCTATAGTCACACCCGTCTCTGATCCCGCTGTCACTGGTGACTCTTGGCCTCCACCCGTTACTGAGGATGTTCCTGATCCTGCAAATGATGAGGAACTAATGTTTGAGGCTTCCGATCAATCACCCATATCTGAACCTGAACCGTTACCGGCATCTGACCTCGATGACTTACCGGCACTTGAACTCGAACTTGAAGCTGACTCTACGAACCTTGATTCTATTATCGTTCCAGCTGCAATTCCGAGTTCTCGTATCAACGTGTCACATCCAGTGGATGCCATACTTGGTGATTTACAAAAAGGAGTGCTGACCAGACGACAACTTGCTGGTACTGAATCTGCTTCGACGTCTTCACCTGCTACAGACACTGATCATGTCTGTCTTGCTTCGCAAATAGAAGAATGTTATCTATCCCAAGCTGAGCCGAAGAAGACTGCTGATGCTTTGAAGGATCCATACTGGGTTGAGGCGATGCAGGAAGAGCTTCAACAGTTTAAAAAGCTGCAAGTGTGGACTTTGGTGCCGTTGCCCAAGGGTGTTCATCCCATTGGTACTCGTTGGGTCTATCGCGTGAAGAAGGATGATCGGGGCGTTGTTATTTGCAACAAAGCGCGTCTAGTGGTCCAAGGTTTCACTCAAATTGAAGGTTTGGACTATGATGAAGTGTTTGCCTCGGTTGCTCGTTTGGAATCGATCCGCATTTTCCTGGCATATACTTCCTTCAAAGGTTTTCGGGTATATTAGCTTGACGTAAAGAGTGCATTCTTATATGGTCAAGTGGTTGAAGAGGTCTATGTCAAACAGCCGCCTGGTTTTGAAGACTCTGTCCATCCGAACTACGTATGCAAGCTAGACAAGGCGTTGTATGGTCTTCATCAAGCTCCTAGAGCTTGGTATGAGAGACTTGCAACTCATCTGCTGAAGAATGGTTTCGTACGAGGAACGATCGATAGTACCCTCTTCATCAAGCATGACGGGGATGATCTTTTATTAGTGCAGGTATATGTGGAAGACATCATCTTTGGTTCTACCAAGGATGATATGTGTCGTGACTTCGAGAGGATCATGAAGTCAGAATTTGAGATGAGTGCTATGGGGGAGCTGAAATTTTTCTTGGGTGTACAAGTTGAGCAGTCTACCAAAGGGATTTACATTCATCAGTCCAAGTATGTCAACGATATGTTGACTCGGTATAACTTGACTAATTGTAAATCCTATGGGACGCCTTTAGAGCTGAATCATCACCTTGGTCCAGCAGAGGATGAAGAGGACTGTCCGGAAAAAGATTACCGATCTATGATTGGTTCTCTGATGTATCTCACTGCATCACGTCCGGACATTGTCTTTGCCGTATCTCTCTGTTCCAGGTATCCTCTAAACCGAAGGTGTCTCACATGAAGGCCGTTACGCGAATCTTTGGTTATCTCAAATATAGACCAACACTTGGTCTATGGTATTCTAATGAGAAAACCTTCACGCTCACTGCTTACTCGGACTCGGATTATGGGGGTTGCAATATGGATAAGAAGTCTACTTCTGGTGGATGTCAGTTTCCTTGACCTCGGCTTGTTTCATGGCAGTGTAAAAAGCAAACAACTGTCTCTACCTCAACCGCAGAGGCTGAATACATTGTTGCTGCTAGTTGTTGTTCCCAGGTTCTTTGGATACAACACCAGTTGCACGATTACGGTTTACTCTTAACTATGACTCCTATTCATATCGATAATACTGCTGCTATATGTATTACACGTAATCCTGTCCATCATTCTAAGACCAAACATATAGAAATTAGGTTTCATTTCATTCGTGACTGTTCTGAAAAACAGCTAATTGATCTGGTCCAAATAGATACCTTTAAGCAGAATGCCGACCTGTTCACCAAAGCCTTCTCCCGTGCTCGTTTCGATGAGCTAGTCAACATGATAGGGTTACGTTTCTTTCAAATTCAAAAGTAATATTTGTGACCTTATTATGTATGTTCTTATGCTTATATGTTTTAAAAAAAAAAAAAAAAGAAAAAGCATTAAAGAAAAGCAACGTTGCAACATTTGCAAACGATGTTCAGTTGTGTCTGTAAACAACTAGGGAGATGATAGTACATTAGGAGACACCCCTCAAACGTCAATCTTAAGTTTTATCCTCGATATATCAGTAGGTTTATCTTGTATATGTTATACATGTCCTTACAAACACTTGTATCATTGCACGATGTATTGGTATGACAATGTGTCTTAATTGCTATGTATCCGCTTGCCATGCTTCTATTAACTTGAGCTTGTATATGACAACATTTGGGGATTTATGTTGTTTATTTCCTTTGTTGTACGTCCGTACTGACCTGGTTTCAGTCAACATACATTCAAACACTAAGCAAACAAAAGTCAAAGTACTTTAAAAGTCTTATAAAATCAAAGACACCTAACAAGGTCGCCAAACGGTTTGACCAAGTCTGGTTTTGCTTACACCTGAATCAAGTTTAAGTCGCTTTGTTTTACGTAAGTACAAATCTGTCACCGCTGGCTTGATTCTTAAAAATGTTGAATTCAAATACTTTCTCTAACCAATCGAAGTTTTGGGGATGTCTTGATACTAGGAGTACATCTGTGTGGGATTCACGGAGACATACTCACTCTCACAATAACTGCTAAAGCTTGAAGTTGAGTGTGTTACATGTTTAAGTGGACAAACAATACCGATAATCGTCTTGTTACAGATTGCTTCTCAGGCTTGTTAATTTTGCTTGATAAATTTAAATTTGGATAACTATACTGATAATCGAATTAAAATTTGCATTGTCTTGCGAGTCTGTCTTTCTAATATGATCCCTAAATAGACACCTCTCAAAACGTTCTTTTATTTTTATAATTATATATCTGTTTCTTTTAAATTTCTTTTCTAAGTGTCACAAATTAAAAATTCAAATTTAACCCTTGATTGACTTCTGCGACACAAGGCTTGTGTCGCACCCTATGTCGCTGCCTTGTGTCACGGGTATAAATACCCTCGTGTCGCTGTAATTAGTTTTTAATTACCAGCGACACAAAATTCAAAACCTGCGACACAACTGGAACCTCAGTGACACAACAGCCGTAATTTTTCGACTTTTCTGTGCTATTCTGTGGATTTCTGCTAGTTTCATCGCTTGTTTAGTGTTCACCTTACTCATAAGCATTGATAGGTACCGATTTTATCACTTATTACTTCGTATTTATCTCGCCATTTGCATTTATAGTTTCAGATATTTAGGGTTTTATATATTTTCAAAATTAAATGCCTTAAAATGTTTATATCCGTGAAATACTTGTTGAATATTGCTCTTGTTATGCAAATGAATGTTCGGAACCGATTAAAAACTAAAAAACCCAAAAAATTGTTCATCTGCAAATCTGGGTTTCATCGTGTTCATCATTGCGACACAAGCTGCGACACAACAACTGTGTCGCAGGTTCTGTTCAATGTTATGTCGCTGTCTTATGTCGCTGATCTGTTGTGCGACACAACCCTTGTGTTGCTGGAAATCATTAAATTGATTTATTTGCAAACTGCGACATAACTCGTTATGTCGCTGTGTTATCTTGCGACACAAGTCTTGTGTCGCAGTACATTTTTATTTAAAAAATGTCAATCTTTAAAAGGTGTTTATGTCTAATGGCTTGCAAGTTTATTGTGTTTTTACAGATATGGCTAACGTAAATGCTTTTTTCTGGGAACCGAGACATAATGTCACGGCTTTCCTCGATGATGAAAAAGAATCGGCGGCGCCGTATCGCCCGATGATTGCGTTTCTTCGCCGATCAAGTATATACTGCGATCACAGCCACCACCACCATCTATCGTGATCACGTCTCTGACTTCTGGGCTAATGCCCGTGTTAACTCGGATCTCGAGTTTACTCGGATTATCTCTCGGGTTCAAGATCGACATATTATACTTTCTGAGCAGATCATTCGGGATTTCTTTCAGTTTCCTGATGACTCTGAGATGTCGGTGGCTTATGCCCATGCTTTTATTGCCGGGGTATGGCTCGCCTCGTCTATCAGACTATTCCTCGTGATCAATATCGCAAGGCCTATCTCACCAAGGTCTGGCGTTACATGATGCACGTCATGATTGTTTGCCTCTCCGGCAGGAAGGTAGGTTTTGATGGAATGAGTTTGTTTACGGCATCTCCCATGCTTGCTTTGGTCTACAACAAACCCTATAACTTCTCGTACGTCTCTGAGGACCTACCTACTACTAGTCGTCCTCGTACGTCTTCATCTGCAGGGCCTTCAGAGTTGCAGACTCCAGTGCAACCTCATCCGGACATTCTCAAGCAATTACTGGAACGGATCGAGGCAATGCAAAAGACTGTGGACGATCAAGCTTCTATCATTCAGTCTCAAGCTGCACTGATTGAGAGTCAAACCTCCCGGATTACTGATTTAGAGGTTAACTTTAAGGAGTTTGAGACCCGGTCACTTGGTCCGGGGGAGTTTGTTCCCTCTGGTCCATCAATAGAACCAAGTGGACCGGGGTCTGAGTCTGTAAATGAAGATGTAAATATTGAACATACTAATGAAATGCCCACTTTAGAGTACTTCCTTGTGCATCACACACCAGGCCAGCCGAGACCATTGGCTGTTGATTACTCATGTGCAGATCTCTCTTTCATTCAACGTATGATAAATGAAGTAAACTCTGATTCTGAGAATGAAGATGTTGAGGAAAACGACGATGTCGACTTTGAAGAGGAAGGACTAAATGATGATGAATTTTATGATGATGCTCCGATTATTGAGACTGAATCTTCTGGAGATGAAACTGAAGAAGAAACTGAAAAGGCATCTGAGGCACAACATGAAGGAACGTCAGAGACTGAGGCTCCAGAAAATGAATCTACTGAGACAAGAGCTGAGAAACTTGCAAAATGGTGGCCGCATGGAAAAGATGGAAAGCAAGTGCCGGTTACCTGCAAATCGTAAAAAGTCAGTGGAGCGTATATTGGATTAATAAAGAGTTGGAAAATATCAAATGGTGTGTTCATGATCAAGAGATTAGATGGAATTCAATATTTCAAGAGATCGTTCACCAAGCTGAGCACTTTGCCGAAAGGAGAAGTTAATCGTCTTGCTCAGCTCACTTTGATTAATCCTTCGAAAGACGATCGTGCCAATTTTATTCAGACTACTCTGCAGAGAGAAATCCGTACTAAGAGGTACAATTTTATCAAGCCGACGTTGGGAATCAAAATCATCTATAAGAAACGGTTGGATCCAGTCACCAATCAGCCATTGATCAAAATGTGTTATCCTCCGGTTGATTGTTTGAAGAAGATTCCTCTGGAAACAGTTCCCCTGGACTTTCTAAGAAGATTTCATTACTGGGAACTGGATGCTCATACCGGTGAGGGAGTTCTGATATTTGTGCCTGAGACAGAGCAACCAAAGAAGAGCTCGTTGTATAATTTGAAGAAAACTCAATTTCGAGTATTTGATCCAATGAGCTTAATAAATTTCTCAGATAAAGATTTGAGAAAGCTGTTTGACAATCCAATTCGCTTTAATGAGAGAAATGCTGTGAATAAGAAGATCGCATTTCAATTTCAAAAGATTGTCAATGTTTGTGTAACACATGGAATACACGCTGGCGGTGTATTTCCAACAGGCTGGGTTTGAATGAAGATTTTGAAGACCAAGCTGAAGACACGGGGGAGTTTGTTGATACATCTTAGTGTGTCTGTCAGTTGGTCGAGTCTGTAATGTGTTAGTAAATGTAATTGACTTAGTTAAATTTACATTTTCTGTGTTATGCGACACAAGGCTTGTGTCGCATTAGTTGTAGTTGCGACATAGTGCTTATGTCGCAATAGTGATCTCTGCGACACAAGGCCTGTGTCGCATAAGTCGGCCAGATTAGTATAAATAGGTCTAATTACTTTGTAATTAGGTGAGACTTTTTGGATATTAATTCTCTGCGATTTTAGGTTGTATTCTTGACTGAGAATTTAGTAATACAAATATAAAGTGGTTGTTTGATTGTTCTTGTTTGATTTAGCTTTATGTTTGTGATTGATTTGATCTTACGAATTCCGCACGTGAGATAAGTGACGATTTGATTAAAAGATCTGAGTATTGGGATCTACACATCCATCTGTACGCTCACGCTCGAACTGTGAGTTTCATAGCCCCTATTTTTAAACGCTTTGATATGTTTTGGGGTGAGAATACATGCTTTTTCTTTTGTGGTTACAAGTACATATAAACTGTTACGTATTGCATAAGTTTCCACTATTCAAATTATATGAGCCTCTATCATGAATTGTTAGTTATGGACTTAAACGCGAATATTGTGAATAGATCTATTAGGTTGACACCCCCGTCCGGGTTGGTTGCGCCAACTCGAAAAACGGACGCATAATCATTTGACCCACTACGAGTGTTGTGAATAGAACACTTGTGAGGCAACTAAATTGTTAAGGTTTCAATTCATGAGCTTATGGCAATAGTAATACACTTTGATATTGTGGTAAGACAAAATAACTTGAAATCTCGTAACCACGGGTCTACTTTTCAAATGCTTACACCTATGAACTCAGCAACTTTATGTTGACGTATTTTAACATGTATTCTCAGGTAACTAAGGCGCTATGTAGTTGTGCCGTTGTGTCGCACTTTTTGACGTAGGAGTTGCATTCACTTGGAAGGACTTAGCATGAACTTTGTCAATTTGAATCAAGCTAGTTATTCGTTAAAGTTTGTAATGGTGTTGCTAAGACTATGTAATTTAAGGGTGTTGTTTAGCGACTCTCTTAGAAGTCGTTCATTATAATCTTTGTTCGTGATCCGCGCACGTCGCGCTCCCACCAGAAATCGGGGTGTGACAGTAGATAATGTCTCATACCAAGCTCTGGGTGCTTGATGCAGTCCATACAGAGCCTTATCCAATTTATATACTATGTCTGGATAATCTAGATCACTGAACCCCGGAGCTTGTTGGACAAACACCAGTTCTTGAACTTTCCCATATAGGAAGGCACTCTTTACATCGAGTTGATATACGTTGATCCTTTTTTTGTGCAGCATATGCCAGAAACAACCGTATTGCTTCCAACCTTGCTACCGGTGCGAACACCTCAGTGTAGTCTATCCCTTCCTACCGATTAAATCCTTGAACAACTAGCCTCGTTTTGTTCCGTGTTAGAATTCCTCTATCATCTCTTTTGCACTTAAAAACCCATTTCGTGCCTATTGCAAACTCTCCCTTTGGTAGTTCGACTAGCTCCCATACTTTGAGCTTCTCGAACTGTGCAAGCTCCTCTTGCATTGCTTCTACCCAGGAGTTATCCTTGAGAGCCATCTGAAAAAATTTCGGCTCTACTTGTGATATAAAACCGCTATACAGACATTTATGCATTATCCCGGTTTCTTGGATCGATACATAAAGACTGGTGCTGTCATATATTCCTTTACGCGTCTTCACACTTGAACTTGGATCACAAATTATGTTATCAATTGGATGATACTTGTTCACTCGTGTCGAGACCGTAGTGTCAACGGGTAAATCAAATCTAAGATTCAATCAAATCTCCCCCTCAGGTGGTACTTCTTCGTCAACAATTTCTTGCATAGAATCTATAACCTCTGAAGAGAATGGTAGTTCATTTGAACTTGGATCATTATCTTCAATCGGTTCGACAACTATTTCTTTTCCTTTACCAGTTGAGTCTTCTAAACAGGGAACACTGGATGTTGGTGCAAAACTATTATCCTCATCATCATCCAATATTACGTGTTCTAATCCTAAAATGTCAACATCACTTAGGATAGGAAGCTTAAATGATTTGAAGACAACATCGTAATCAAATAACCAATCTAGTCCAGTTTGAACTGCTAGAGTGTAAGATGTGACTTGTATGTTGAACACAATCTCAACTTGTAGGTTCCAATACTCTATGATCAATAATACAATCTCAATACGTATCGTGCAAAATCCGTATACATATCGAATCAATTGAGCGTAAGTGAATGAAATGAAACAATCTTAAATAACTTGTTTTTCTATTAATCTGAATGAGTTGATTGATTACACAACGTAGCATGAACTGTGTGAGATTACAAATATATTCGTACTTCAAAAGCTAACTAAAAATGATGACCTGTTGTTTCTATTTATAGACAAAACGAATATGCGACAGTTTCATATCTGCGACAATCATGATTGTCACAACATGCGACAGACATATGACTGTCGCAATATGTGAGTTGTCACAACATGCGACAAACTCAAGACTGTCGTATAATATTACAAAAACTATTCTAAGTCTTTTCAACCAAGATGTTTGACACTTTGCACCAACACAACTCTACTAGATGTCTTATTGAAGACCCTTTTGTTGGAGAACCGGCTTCATAACCTACGAAAAATCTTTCGTCTGCCTTTTCTCCAAAGATTGGTTGATTCTTGGTCTTTAATAAGGTACACTGAACACCAAAAGGTTCAAGACCGGTTAAGTTTGGTTTTCTACCGTTTAAAAGCTCATAACATGTTTTGTTATGTCTTTTGACGGTTAAAACTCGATTTAATACATGACAAGCTGTATTCACTGCTTCAATCAACGTTCTATTATTTCTCTCAGCGACGCCATTCTGTTGTGGCTCATAGGGTGCACTAAACTGATGTTGAATTCCTTTGCTTAGGCAAAAGATGTTCATCACCGAGTATTTGAACTCTAAGCCATTGTCGCTTCTAATCTTCTTGACTCCTCGACCATATTGATGCTCAACTTGGGTAAAGAATGTCATCAGCATTTAAGTTGTCTTATCCTTTGATCCCAAGAAGAATACCCATGAAAATCGTGAGTAGTCTTCAATTATCACAAGGCAGTAGTGTTTACCACCTATACTCCTTGCATTTACCGGATCGAACAAGTCATTGTGAAGGAGTTCAAATGTTGAGGCAATGGAGTGTTGAGTCTTGGACTTGTGAGGTTTCTCGTGTTGTTTCCCTTTCTGACACGGCACACATCTATCCTTTAACCCGAACCTCTGCAATGGTACGTCTTGCACTAGTCCATTTTTGACTATGAAGTTCATCTTTCTGAAGTGTAGGTGTGCCATCCTCCTATGCCATAGTTGTGAGTCACTCTCAGAAGCTTTGGATAGCAAACATGTCGACTCCTGTGAAGATTCAATGACACACATGTCCATCACATAAGTGTCATTCTTCCTTGGTGTCCTCATGACTATCCACTCTTCAAGTATGACAAACCCGGGTTTTAGGATTAATGCCTCTCTATCTGTGAAATGAACGGGATATCCTTTATCATAGATATGAGATACACTCGTGAGATTATGCTTCAGCTCCTCAACATAGTTGACTTGCTCTAGCATAATTTTCCCATTCGTGACATTACCTAATCCCGTGATCTGTCCACCTTTCGCCCCTGCTAACATATCCTCCCTTCTTGTGCATAAAGTCCACAAGATTCTGCCTCTCCCCTGTTATATGCCTAGAGCACCCGCTATCAACATACCACCAGTTAATAGCTCTTCTGGTCAACTCCTGCACAAAAATTGAAAACAATTAGTCATTAAAGGGGACCCAAGCCACCACGGTCTTGGGTCGGCCATTCTCAACAAATGTAAACTCCTTCAAGTATTCGTCTTTCTTATCAAGTGACGTGGATACTTTGGGAGCTACATTCATTGGATACTCAGGAGACTTTTGAAAAAGTCTCGGATTGATAGGCCTAGGGTTTAATGTAGATCTAACCCTAGATGGATAGTTGTAATTTGAATTATTATAATTGCTATTATTAATACTTTGGTTAGAAAAATGATTGTTTAGGGTCTGAAAACGTTGTGGAGTTTTCGACCTTGATGATTGTCCATGTGAGCTTCCTAAGACAGGAGTAGTGCTCCTTGAACCATTACCAGTCGTGAACTTTACGGATTTTGAAAGTGGTTGTGATATTTGAGAACTTGAAGTTCTTTTAAACCCTACCCCGTTTCTACCCGAATTCCCAACATTTTCTTTAACATTCATTTTAAGTTCTTTAGTGAAAATGCTTGCCATTCTTTGATTAACGCTAGTCGTCTCAGGTGTCAAAATTTTCTTATCCTGAGACAAACTAGTTTTCACAGGTGATTGGTCTTTTTTCACTTGAGATTTACCAATTTTACCTTTGTTCAGACAACTACTTGCTACGTGTCCCTTCTGATCGCACACAAAGCATGAACGTTTCACTAAGGCTTTCTTAGGAGCCTTTTGATCCGTTTGATTGTCCGAACTGGGAAAATTTGGAGAGGAGACATTTTCTACTTGTTTACCCTTATCCTTTTTAATATTTTCATTTTCATTATCAGATGTGGGTGAAACATATTTAATCAGTTTATGAAACTCCTCTTTAACACATTTTTCTTCCACAACACCATCGTTTTAGAAGGTTACTTTCTTTTTAAGAATTTATGTTGTGGAAGTCGTAGAAGACTTTGACTCTGGTTCCATAACAGTCTCAGCTCTCACTGGTTTAACGAAGTGTATTAACCTAGGACTACTGGTTGATTGATAGAGTCATTCACAGTAAACAACTCAGTTTCATCAGATGTAGAATTCTAATTATTATTAAATGGAGGAGGGGTTTAAGTGTATCCCATTCCTCTGTAATCTCTAGGCTATTTTTGACTAAAAATCTTCTTAATTCTAATTTTCTATTAAGATCATCAATCCTAACTTTAGCATCTGCTAATTCCTTTTCCTTTTCAGAAGATTGTTTGGTTAAATCAGACACATGTTCATGAGCTAAGTCAAGTATTTGACTATGCTCGTTAACTTTGTCAGTTAAGACTTTGAAATCTTCTTTATCATATTTGGATTTAAGAATTAACTCAGAGTTTCTTTATTTTTAAATCGTGTTTTCTTGTTTTAAAGAATTGAGCTGAGCCGTCATCATTGCAGATGATTCTATCAATTTCTCAGCCTGTTCCTGAAAGTTAGTACATAAAACACAAGCTTTAACAACTAGATCTAGATTAAGTAGTACCTTGTTAGTCCTAAATCAAGCAAATGTATGATAAATGTTGAGAGAGAATTTGGTTAAATAATTTTCGATTAAGCTCACAAATGATTATTACAATTTCAAGTATTCAAGTCACTTACAAATGAGAGCTTAGCTTCCTATTTATACTAATCACTTACATCACTAACCAAAAGACATCCACTGCGACACTTCCTGCGACACTATGGAAGTGTCGCATTTGCTATTATAAGTGCAAATCCTATTTTTGTCTCCAACAATGTGACAACCGTCAAAAATCTCAGGTCAAAAACGCACTTAGATTCCTAGTCTATCTATTTACGTTTACAACACTCAAAAATCCTAGTGAAAAGTCTAGGTTACGACTCCTTAAGTATCGAAACCGTAAGTTACCGAAATCGCGTAACGTTTTAGGAGATTGCTTAGCGGACTTTAAGACCGTGAACAACTTTAAATTAGGTTACAAAGTGCCAAAGAAAACAAAAGAAATTTAATTTCATTCATCAACACAAAATATTTATCGTATCGCAAAAACCGGAATTTAATCGGAAATTTCGTAACTCGGTTAACGCAACCGGAAACCGCACGATTAACCCACGAATACCAACCGTAAATGAATCAAATACATTATGATGGAAATTATAAACTTATGAAATAAATTTTTACAACCTAAACTTTAACTCTTAAAACATCACAATTAAATCTTACAAACATACACACTTATATCAAATTAATTATACAACTTATAAGACTTTATTTCCTTATAATTAACAACATTTTAAACTTGGAAAATACCCCCCTCCCACCAAAAATCTGCAGCCCTCCACTAACAACCTCCACTCACTTATTTGATTCCAAGCAAAGAATCATTTGAACAACTCCAACACTCTTTCTTCCACTCACTTCTCTCAATTCTCTCTCAAGAAACACACACAAACACTCCGTTTCAAGTTGGCGCAACCAACCCGGACGGGGGTGTCAACCCAATAGATCTATTCACAATATTCGCGTTTAAGTCCATAACTAACAATTCATGATAGAGGCCCATATAATTTGAATAGTGGAAACTTATGCAATACGTAACAGTTTATATGTACTTGTAACCACAAAAGAAAAAGCATGTATTCTCACCCCAAAACATATCAAAGCGTTTAAAAATAGGGGCTATGAAACTCACAGTTCGAGCGTGAGCGTACAGATGGATGTATGCGAGTGTTGACCGGGTCTGACTAATATCCAAGTCCTAAGACACAAGGTTTCTAATTAGTTTCTCAACTAATATGGTTTGTTAGGATTGCTTAGCTAGTTAATTAAATTACAAAGTGCCATTAAGTTTGGAATTTCTATTTAAGATCACTGGAACTTTGGTTCTCAACATTATGCGTTTTAACGAGACGTAAATCGTAAAACATATCAAAACACTTCCAAAGAGTGTGAAATTTTGAGGATAGTTTCAGTTTCTAATGGAAAATGACACTGGAATTTTCCCATAATTATTTGGTGTCCAAAAGTATTTTTCATGATTATTTCACCTTTTATAGGCTTTATTTGCATTAATTTGGGAAAAATACTTATGTTTTTCCAAAAATTCCCATTTTTATTTTCAAGACTCTTTTGATGATCTAATTACTGAGAAAAATAATCCCCAAAATTTTAAGACGTTTTATCTAGCACTTATGTATTTTTGAATCATCACAACACAAGTATTTGTAATTTATAAGATTACAACAATGCATGATGTTCATGCATTTTTAAAAAATATAAGGTCAACAAGATAACTTACTATCTTTTTATTCTACTAAGATACACTTGTTTGGAGTCTAAAAACAATTTTTTTTAGATTTATTGAACACCTTAAGTCCCATGAACATGTATCACAACAAAAATGCTCACAGAGAGGTTGTTGTTTGCGCATCAGTTTTGTGTGATACATTTGGAGGTCGTATACTCCATGGATTTGAGTGAGACTAGTGGGGTTTTAAAGGCAAGACATTAAGCTAAATTCCAGAAGAAAAATCAAGATTTTTGGACCATTATTGACTGAGTTATGGTTGATTAAAGTGGGATCAAAATCTGGACAGATTACATAGAAGACAAAAGTGATCTTTTTGGTGTGTTTTCACTAACAAACGATTTTTAGACTTCATCCAATGATTGAGGCCTTCTCTTTTATGCATGAACATGTATTTTTCATAAACATAAACATATTTTAACAAGGATTAAGATCTAGCTACGAATTTTGGGTGCATGCAAGCCCAAAATTGGGTTTTTGGCACTTTTTCAAGAACACAACTTGCAAACAGCTTTTAATCTTATTTAATCCTTTAAATCTTTGTTCTAACACATTCTTGGTGTTAAAATACATCCAAGATGTATTAGAAATGACTTTTAACCATTAAATCTATTCAAGCTTGCAAGAACATGAAAATAGTTACAATAACATCAAAAAGTCAACTTTTTCGGTTTGATTCTTGGTTTGATCATAGGTTACCCTTCTTTTACACATGAATGTGTATAAGGTGTAACCTACAAAACATCAAACCTTATATGGGGATTTAAGCCATGAAAAAGGCATGAAATCCATGTAATAAACATAGTAAAAGTAGGAAATGGAAGCTAGGAAGAGTGATTTTACCTCAAAGTTCTTGTATTTGTGTAAGAACACTTTTAAGAAGATGATTTAGGGATGAATGTTGGCTGAGATGTAGTGTGTGTTAAGAGATAATTGTGTCGCTAATAGGGTTTTAGCGACCTTAATATTTGCGACATAAAAGTTGCGACATACTTGTTTTGCGACACAAGGTCTGCGCCACAGATATCTTGCGACACAACATTAGTGTCGCTAACTCCAGTTTTAGCAAATTTTTTTGAAAAGTCTCTCGAACACGTTACGATGACGTCTTCTGCATCAGCATCTATTCAACAAGTTAGGGCTTTGTTAAAACATAATAGTGAGGTGGGTTCAACAAATAAACCACCTATGTATACAAATGGAATGAATTACTCGGATTGGCGTCAGAGATTTGAAGCATTTGTATCTTTCAACGATCCTGAAATGCTAATTTATATGGAAGAAAGGTATGAACGCCCCAGGAGGACCGGTATCTTTGATGGACCTATTCCTGAAAAATCCATTAAGTCTATGACTCCTGAGGAACGTAAGGCTTTTGACACTGAAAAGAAGACTTACTCTGCTATTACCATGGCTTTACCTCAACAGATTCTCCGACAACTTCGCCACCACAAAACTGCGTATGATTTATGGATTGCTTTTGAAAAGAAATGTGGTGGCAGTGATCAGTACAAACGGAACAAACTGGATCTAGTCAAGAAACAGTTTGAAGTCTTTGACATGCTGCCTACTGAATCTCTTGAAGATATGTGCAGTAGATATTCACAGCTTGTTAGTGAATTAGTCGAGGGAGGTGTAAATCTCGACAAAACTGATGTTAACAAGAAGCTTTTGGGTTCCCTACCCAAAAAGTGGAATACACGAGTGCTGCTGATGGAAAAAGATGTAGACATTATGGACATGGAGCTAGATGATTTGGTTGGACAGATTGCTGCTGATCTCTTAGATATGCAGAAAAAGGAAACCAAGGCTACTGCACACCTTCAGAACCCTAAGTTATATGGTGTGGATGTTCCCGCTGCAGTAACTCAAGTTGCTAGTTCTGCATTTTTCTCTGGAGGTTCTGGTAGTTCTAGTGCCTCAAGTACATCTGGTGGATTTGGATATACCACCATCAACTCTTCAAGTGGGAGTGGTGCTTATTCAAACTTCAAAAGTGCATCTCCTGCAGTTGCTGAAGAACATGCAGTTGTTTTTTCAGCTTTCTTGTCGGCTTATGATGACTTCCTATCCAACAAGAACAGCACTATGGATCTGACTGAAGAAGATTTCAGTCAAATTGATCAAGAAGAGCTTGAGCGTATGGACTTGAAGTGGAGCATGGCTATGCTCACAAGAAGAGTCAAGAACTTCTTGAAGAAAACTGGAAGGAAGAATGTCACTGATTCGGAAGAGAAGGGTCTGGGTTTTAACAAGAGCAAGGTGAAATGCTACCAATGTCATAACTATGGACACTTTTCTCGTGAATGTGACCGCAAGAAGAACCCACCTTCTGGCCTATCTAAACCTTCTCAGTACAACTCAACTGATAAGACCAAAAATGATGAGAAGGCAATGGTTTCCGCTGCACTGCTGCTTTCTAACAATGCTTGGGAATGGTCTGATCCAGATGAGGATGATGCAGAAAAGGCACTGATGGCTGAGGTGCATGAGGTAGATGATGAACCTTTATCATGTGTTTCGTGCATTAAATTGACTAACCAACTGAACAGGTATAGAGAGGATACCAAACGCCTTAACACTGTTATTGAAAATTTAAATGAAACAAATGACATGTTAAGAAACAGTGATAAGGCAAGTGGTTTAAAGTTAAAAGCTATTTTAGAAGAGAAAAAGGAATTGAAAGCTAAAATTTTTGAACAACAAGATGAAATTGGTAGCTATGTTGATGTACTATCATCTGTTAAAAAAGAACTTGTTGAATCTCAAACTGAGGTTCTAAATTTAAAGAAAAAGCTTTCAAACTTTTCGGTCTCCTCTCTAGTCTTTGATGAAATCCTACAGGCACAGAGGACCGATACCAAAAGTAAGGCAGGACTTGGTTTTCATCAAGTCCCACCTCCTAAGGATTATCTTCCCATGCCTGTTAGGGATAATGTTAATGAATTAATGCCTATCTTTACAAAGATAGATGTTAAACCTGTCAAACCTGCTGTTAGCATCAAGATAAGTAAGCATGAGCTAGTTAAGGCTGAAACTGTCATCACTGCATCAAAACAACCTGAAACTAGTAGGCCCGAGCTAGTTAGGGCTAATACTAGTGAGTCTGAAACAAGTAAGACTCAAAAGGTTGAGAAAGTTAAGCCTGTTAAGGCTGAGATTCATCAGACTGAGCTAATTAAGTCTGAGAATATAGTTGAGCCTAAGTTAGGAAAGGCTCTTTCTGTGCTTCCTCGTATTACTGAAGAGGAAATTGAAATTGAGGACATAACTGATCAAGAGTTTAGACCAGTAAAGAAAAATGTCAAGCCTGAAAATCATATAATTACTATCGAACGAAATGAACAGGCTATAACAAAAGGAAAAGGTAAAGCTATGGTTGAACCTCAAAAGAAGATTGTTTCTAAACCAACTATATTAAATAAATCTTCTAAAAATTCTTCTAAAGCATCTCTTGTTGAATGCTCACGTAAATGTGACTGTTCAACACATGCTTCTTTTGGTCGAGCTCATCGGTTTATTCCTCAATCTCAATCAAGTGTTGAGCATCGATCTTGCTTCTACTGCAAGAAGCAAGGTCATTTGATAAATGTTTGTCCCGTGCTTGCGAAGAAATAGTATGGGAAACAGGTTTCGCGAGTCTCAAAATTTAAGAATCCTTCAAAGAAGTCTATTTCAATGAAAGGCTTAAAGACTCCTGTCCCAGTTGTCAAAGTCAACAAAGTTGAGCAAAATACTTTGCAAAACTTGAAGCTCAAAGTTGTTGACTCGCAAGCATCCAAACCAAAGCAGGTTTGGAAGATTAAAGAATCTTGCAAAGATTCTACATCCGACAATACCTCATCAGTTAAACATTCTAAACTGTTTGAAAACAAAGTTTTGACTGATGTGGTCATTGTTGATGATATTACTCAAGACTATAAAGGCTTGGGTCTCCATTTCTAACTAATTTACCTTGTTTGTGGTGCCACAGCAACCTGAATCTGTAAAGAATAGTAAATGGTATATCGACATCGCTTGTTCTCGGCACATGACCGGTGATGTTTCCCTTTTATCTGAGGTTCATGCTTACAATGGAGGTTATGTGGCCTTCGCTGGTGATAAAGGGAGAGTTATTTCTGGTCAGGGTACGCTTACTAATGGAATGGTAAGCTTTGAGAAGGTGAATTTTGTAGAACAATTGCAACACAATCTTCTCAGTGTCTCTCAAGTGTGCGATAAAAAGTACACTACTACTTTCACAGACACTGAGTGTTGTATATTGAAGCCGGGATTTGTAATCCCTGAAGAATGGGTGCTACTGAGGGCACCTCGGGAGCAAGACACGTATATTCTTGACATGAGTACTGTGGAAACTACACAGCTCACGTGTCTTCTATCTAAAGCTCCCGAGAAGGAATCGTTATTATGGCACAGGCGTATGGGACACTTGCAGTTTCGCAAGATGAACTACCTGATCAAGAATGATCTAGTGCGAGGTGTCCCTAAGCAATCCTTTGGACTGAATGATCACTGCGTCCCTTGTCAGAAAGGAAAGCAACACAAGAAGTCTCACAGACCGAAGCTGGCCAATTCAATTGAGAAGCCCTTGGAGCTGTTTCACATGGATTTATTCGGGCCAGTCAGAAAGAAGAGTTTGGGAGGAGCTTCGTATTGCCTAGTTGTGACGGATGATTATTCGCGGTTTTCTTGGGTTTATTTTCTGAAGACCAAGGATGAAGTGCCTGAGATTCTCATCTATCTATTCGACAAACTGCAAAATCTTTGTGAGTTGAGAATCAAGAAGATAAGGAGTGATAACGGTACAGAGTTTAAGAACTCGATTATGGAGCTGTACTGTTTGAGCAATGGTATTGAACACCAATTCAGTGCCGCAAGGACTCCATAGCAGAATGGGGTTGCAGAACGTAAGAATAGGACTTTGATTGAGGCTGCACGTACAATGCTATCTGACTCTAAGCTTCCAATCACATTTTGCGCCGAAGCTGTGAATACGGCCTGCTACGTTCTGAATCGGGTGTTAATGGTTAAGAAGAAGAACAAGATATCATATGAATTGTTCAACAACAGAAAGCCTAATCTACAGTTTCTTGAACCGTTCGGCTGCCTATGCACTATTATGCACACCAAGGAACGAATTGCTAAGTTTGGTGAGAAATCCTGTGAAGGTGTCTTCCTAGGATTCTCTAATAACTCACCAAACAAACGTGTGTATAACTTAGTGACCAAGCGTGTGGAAGAACATTTTGAAGTCACCTTTTTCCATTACACTGACAACCCTCAGGGGAAGGGACCCGAATATTTGTTTGACTATCAAACATTGTTTGATTCTTTTAATATTCTTGAGGAGAATGAAGAAGAGGATATAGTGACACTACTTCACGGGCTGGACATCGCTTCTGAAACACCACCCATCTCTGTTCCTCCACCACCTACAGCAACACCAACTGCTCCTGCTGCTACTTGTGAGACTCCACCTCCACTCGTTACTGAGAATGTTCCTGATCCTACAAATGATGAGGAACAAACGTTTGAGGATTCTGTTCAATCACCCGTATCTGAATTTGAACCATTACCTGCATCTGACCTTGAAGATTTACCTGCACTTCAACTCGAACTTGAAGCTGACTCTACAAACCTTGATTCTATCATTGCTCCGGCTGCAATTCCGAGTTCTCGGATCAATGTGTCACATCCAGTTGATGCCATTCTTGGTGATTTAAAGAAAGGTGTTTTAACGAGACGACAGATTGCTCTTGCTGAACAATCTGTGTTGACGTCGTCTCCTGTTACCGACACTGATTCTGTTTGTCTTGCTTCGGAAATTGAAGAATACTTTCTCTCACAAGTAGAACCGAAGAAGACAGCTGATGCGTTGAAGGATCCATACTGGGTTGAGGCTATGTAGGAAGAGCTTCAACAATTCAAAAAGCTGCAAGTATGGACTTTGGTGCCTTTACCCAAGGGTGTTCATCCAATTGGCACTCGTTGGGTATATCGTGTCAAGAAGGATGATCGGGGCGTGGTAATTCGCAACAAAGCACGTCTAGTGGTCCAGGGCTTCACTCAGATTGAAGGTTTGGACTACGATGAAGTATTTGCCCCAGTTGCTCGTTTGGAATCCATCCACATTTTCCTGGCGTACGCTTCATTCAAAGGATTTCGGGTTTACCAGCTTGACGTTAAGAGTGCATTTCTATATGGTCAAGTGGTTGAAGAGCTCTATGTCAAACAGCCGCCTGGTTTTGAAGACTCTGTTCATCCGAACTACGTCTGCAAGTTGGACAAGGCATTGTATGGTCTTCATCAAGCTCCTAGAGCTTGGTATGAGCGGCTTGCGACTCATCTTCTGAAGAATGGTTTTGTACGAGGAACGATCGACAGTACTCTCTTCATCAAGCATGCAGGGGAGGACTTGTTGTTAGTACAGGTTTATGTGGATGACATCATCTTTGGTTCCACCAAGGATGAACTGCGTCACGACTTCGAGCGGATCATGAAGTCAGAATTTGAAATGAGTGCAATGGGGGAGCTGAACTTTTTCTTGGGCGTACAAGTCGAACAATCTGCTAAAGGGATTTACATTCATCAGTCCAAGTACGTCAATGATAAGCTTACGCGGTATAACTTGACTGACTGTAAATCCTATGGGACGCCTTTAGAGATGAATCATCACCTTGGTCCAGCGGAAGATGAAGAGGAATGTCCGGAAAAAGATTACCGATCTATGATTGGTTCTCTGATGTATCTCACTGAATCGCGTACGGACATTGTCTTTGCAGTCTCTCTCTGTTCCAGGTATCAAGCTAAACTGAAGGTGTCTCACATGAAGGCAGTTACGCGAATCTTCGGTTATCTCAAATGTAGACCAACTCTTGGTCTCTGGTATTCTAATGAGAAAACCTTCGCGCTCACTGCTTACTCGGACTCGGATTATGGGGGATGCAATATGGATAAGAAGTCCACTTCTGGTGGATGTCAGTTTCTTGGACCTCGGCTCGTATCATGGCAGTGCAAAAAGCAAACGACTGTTTCTACCTCAACCGCAGAGGCTGAATACATTGCTGCTGCCAGTTGCTGCTCCCAGGTTCTTTGGATACAACACCAGTTGCGCGATTACGGTTTCCTTTTAACTATGACTCCTATTCATATAGATAATACTGCTACTATATGTATTACACGTAATCCTGTCCAACATTCTAAGACCAAACACATAGAAATTAGGTTTCATTTCATTCATGATGCGATGAGAAACACCTAATTGATCTGGTCCAAATAGATACCCTTAAGCAGAATGCCGACCTGTTCACCAAAGCCTTTTTCCGTGCTCGTTTCGATGAGCTAGTCAACATGATAGGGTTACTTTTCTTTCCAATTCAAAAGTAATATTTGTGACCTTATTATGTTATGTTATTATTATTATAAAAAAAAAAAAAAAAAAAAAAAAAAAGGTAAGTTATGCAATAGCCACTCTTTGTGCTTACTCACATTAAAGAAAAGCAATGTTGCAACATGTGCAAAAGACGTTCAGTTGTGTCTGTAAACAACTAGGGAGATGATAGTACATTAGGAGACACCCCTCACACGTCAATCTTAAGTTTTATCCTTGATGTATTAGTAGGTTTATCTCGTATATGTTATACATGTCCTTACAAACACTTGTATCCTTGCACGATGTATTGGTAGGCATTTTCATACTCTTCTTTGAGCAACTAAGAAATCCTTTAATCTGTGTTTATTCTTTTGTGATGACCAACATATGATGTATGACAATGTGTCTTAATTCCTATGTATCAGCTTGCCATGCTTTTATTAACCTGAGCTTGTATCTGACAACATTTGGGGATTTATCCTGTCTGTTTTCTTTGTTGTACGCCCGTACGGACCTGGTCTCAGTCAGTATACTTTCAAAAACCAAGCAAACAAAAGTCAAAGCACTTTAAAGTTTTATAAAATCAAAGACACCTCACAAGGTCGCCAAACGGTTTGACCAAGTCTGGTTTTGCTTAAACCTGAATCAAGTTAAGTCGCTTTGTTGTACATCAGTATAGACCTGTCACCACTGGCTTGATTCTTAAAAATGTTGAATTCAAAAACTTTCTCTAACCAATCGAAGTCTTTGGCATTTCTTGATTCTAGGAGTATATCCGTGTGGGATTCACGGAGACATACTCACTCTCACAATAACTGCTAAAGCTTGAAGTTGAGTGTGTTACATGTTTAAGTGGACAAACAATACTGATAATCGTCTTGTTACAAATTGCTTCTCAGGCTTGTTAACTTTGCTTGATAAATTTAAATTTGGACAACTATACTGATAATCGAATTAAAATTTGACATTGTCTTGCAAGTCTGTCTTTCTAATATGATCCCTAAGTTAACACCTCTCAAAACGTTCTTTTATGTTATTTTATTATTATATATCTGTTTCTGTTAAATTTCTTTTCTAAGTGTCACAAATAAAAATCAAAATTTAACTCTTGATTGGCTACTGCGACACAAGGCTTGTGTCGCACCATTGTGTCGATGCCTTGTGTCAGGGGTATAAATACCCTCGTGTCGCTGTAATTAGTATCTAATTCCAGCGACACAACAAATTCAAAACCAGCGACACAAGAGAACCCTGCGACACAACAAACCCGACTCGTTTTTTCGATTTTCATGTGATTTTCTGTGGTTTTCATTGCGATTACTCACTTGTTTAGTGTTCTACTCACTCCATTGCATCAATAGGTACATGTTTTAACCATTATTATTACGTATTCATATTAGCATTTAGATTTTAAGTTTCGGATTTTAGGTTTTATATATTATTGCTAAATTAAATGCCTTAAACTGCTTAAATACGCGTAATAATTCTGGAATCATGCTCCTGACATGTTTATGAACCTTCGCGGACCGATTAAACTCAAAAACCCCAAAATTTGTTCATCAGAAAAATCTGGGTTTCATCGTGTTCTTGATAGCGGCACAAGCTGCGACACAACAGTTGTGTCGCTGTTTCTGTTCAGCTTTATGTCGCAGTTTCTGTTCAGCTTAATGCCAGTGTCAATTCGGATCTCGAGTTCACCCGGATCATCTCTCGGGTTCAAGATCGCGAGATTATTCTTTTTGAGCAGATCATTCGAGACTTCTTTCAGTTTCCGGATGACTCTGAGATGCCAGTGGCTTTTGCTCATGTTTTCATTGCCGGGGGTATGGCTCGCCTCGGCTATCCAACTATTCCACGTGATCAATACCGAAAGGCCTATCTCACTAAGGTATGGCGGTACTTGATGCACGTTATGATTGTCTGCCTCTCGGGCAGGAAAGCTGGCTTTGATGGAATGAGTTTATCTACCGCATCTGCCATGCTTGCTTTAGTCTACAACAAGCCCTATAACTTCTCGGGGTATATTTTTCGGATTTTGGTAGACAATGCGCAGGCCGGGGAGGGACAGTGGGCTTTGTACCCACGTTTTGTCCAACTATTGATCAATCACTTGCTCCCGGGACTGCCGGTGGACCCGCAACACCAATTTCGCCCAACACTGATGAATACCCGAATCTTCGTGGTTTCCGGTCAGTATGCTCGGGGCGCACCGGTCCCGCCTGATGTGCCATTGTTTGGGCATATTGTTAATGAGGCCTACCTGCCTCCGGAGGGTGACGAATTTGCTGATCCGGCTCCTATTCCTAGGCCACTTTCTCCTCTGCCACAGGCACCGGTTCAAGAACTGCCTCTTCAAGCCCCTCTCCAGCAACCACCTCCTCAACAACAACAACAAGCTATCAATCCCGATCCTCAATTTGAAGATCTCATGAGGGATATTGATGACATATGCCCCTCTCCTCCCAGGTCGACGGGCAAAAGGCCCCGTGAGGATGTCACTTACCTTGTCTCTGACGATATTCCAACATCCAGTCGACCTCGCACCTCTTCGTCTGCAGGGCCTTCAGAAATTCAGACTCCAGAGCAACCTCATCCGGATATTATAAAGCAACTTTTGGAACGGATGGAGGAAATGCAGAAGACTGTGCACGACCAGGCTATTATCATTCAGTCTCAAGCTGCACTTATCGAGGCTCAAACTTCTAGAATTACAACCTTAGAGGATATATTTAGGGAGTTTGAGACCCAGTCTATTGGTCCGGGGGAGTCTGTTCCCTCTGGTCCAACTATAGAACCAATAGGACCGGGGTCTGAGTCTGTAACTGAAGATGTACATATTGAACAATCTAATGAAATGCCCACTTTAGAGTATTTTCCTGTGCACCGGATTCCAGGCCAGCCAAGACCGTTGGCTATAGACTATTCTTGTGCAGACCTCTCATTTATACAACGCATGATAAATGAAGTCAATTCTAATAATGAAAGTGAAAATTTTGAAGAAGATGATGATGTTGAGTTTGAGGAAGAAGGACTTAATGATGATGAGTTTTATGATGATGCACCGATCATTGAGACTGACTCTTCTGAGGATGAAAGTGAAGAAGAAACTGATAATGCATCTGAGGCTCAAGCTGAAGAAACATCTGATGCTCATGCTCCTGAAATTGAAATTATTGAAACTAGAGCTGAGAGACTTGCAAATTGGTGGCCGCACGGAAAAGATGGAAAACAAGTGCCGGTTACCTGCAAATCGTACAAAGTCAGTGGAGCATATACATGATTGATTAAGAGTTGGAAGATATCGAACGGGTTGTTTATGATCAAGAGGTTAGATGGTATCCAATATTTCAAAAGATCATTCACCAAGCTGAGCACACTGCCAGAAGGAGAAGTTAATCGTCTTGCTCAGCTCTCTTTGATTAACCCGTCAAATGATGATCGTGCCAATTTCATTCTGACTACTCTACAAAGGGAGATTCGTACCAAAAGGTACAAGTTTATCAAACCGACGCTGGGAACTAGAATTATCTATAAGAAACGGTTTGATCCAGTCACCAATCAGCCTTTGATCAAAATGTGTTATCCTCCGGCTAATTGTTTAAAGAAGATTCCTCTGGAAACAGTTCCCCTGGACTTTCTAAGAAGATTTCACTACTGGGAATTGGATGCTCACACCGGTGAGGCAGTTCTTGTTTTTGTGCCTGAGACAGAGCAACCAGAGAAGAGCTCGTTGTATAATTTGAAGAAAACTCAATTTTGAGTATTTGATCCAATGAGCTTGATAAATTTCTCAGAGAAAGATTTGAGAAAGCTGTTTGACAATCCGATTCGCTTTAATGAGAGAAATGCAGTGAATAAGAAAATTGCATTTCAATTTCAAAGGATTGTCAACGTCTGTGTAACACATGGTATACACGCTGGCGGTGTATTTCCAGCAGGCTGGGTTTGATTGAAGATTTTGAAGACCAAGCTGAAGACACGGGGGAGTTTGTTGATGCATCTTAGTGTGTCTGTCAGTTGGTCAAGTCTGTAATGTGTTTGTTAATGTAATTGAGTTAGTTAGAATTACATTTTCTGTGTTATGCGAAACAAGGCTTGTGTCGCATTAGTTGTAGTTGCGACACAAGTATTATGTCGCAATAGTGATCTATGCGACACAAGTCTTGTGTCGCATAATCCGGCCAGTTTTGTTTAGTATAAATACCCAAATGTTAGGGTTTTAGATAGAGACTTTTTGAGGGTTTTCACACACACTTATTCTCTGTTTGGCTGCTGTATTTATTGAGAGAATATTTGAGAAAGAAATATAAAGTATTATTATTAATTTGCACTTCATTGTTTTAAGCTTTATATTCTTTGTGTTTGTGTTTGTCTCCACCATTCGGTTTGATTAAAAGATCCATCCTAAGGGATCTACACATAGATTACCAATTAGCACACCAATTGAAACATGAAATGAATCAATTTAAGTGACCTACTTTCAATGTTGGCATTGATGTTAGCATTAGTAGGATTTCCATTCAATCATTGTGGAATACCATTTTAGGTATCACTATGAATGTTCCGGCAATATCACATAGATATGCATAATGTCACTTAGACATGGAGTGTAAAAATACACTTTGTGTCCTAAAATTATTTTTATATCTTTAGGCTCTAGACTCAATAAGTGCATGACATGAAGTCAGGGACTGGAGCAGATTGTCCTCTTGTTTCAATATTAACAATCTCCAAACGAGATGTCAATAGAGTATGTGCTAAATCTCCGTGAGAAATTGAAACAATGACTTTTTAAGAAGTACTTGGGTGGTTAGGAGGGTAATGTGCATTGCATCACTGGGTCCATGATGACTTCTTCAATACCAAAAATCAACACATGATTTCCGATAGTAGATGTGGCTACCTGGCGATTACTTGTTTAGTGAGGGTTTTCTTTTTCTTTTAACCCTATCACACACTCCTCACTCATCCTCTCACATTTTTCAACTCCTCCCTCATTTTCATTTGGAATTATTGAATGTATGCTGTTCTGCACTTTTATTCTCCACTAACCCTCACACTTAGACCTAAGATACCCTCGCATCTTAAATTTTGGAAGGTGGCTCATGTGGTAGATCCAACCGGTTCTAGTGGATCATAGAAGATATTTGAAATCTATAACACTCAGTGCAGATTGCAGCATTTGCCAACAATTGATCATGTATTGATCATTGTATCGTAATGTTGTGATATGAACTTCGTCGGTTTGATGTTTCAAGAAAATTTCCTCAAGGTGAGAAACACCGAAAAACATTGAAAATCTTCCAAAGTGTTTGATAAAGACAAGTAGTGTTCACACTTAGAAGTTTTGATTGTGTACGAGCTCCCCCTCAAATACAACATACATTTCGCAAAAGGAAGTATGACGGGAGCTCGATCTTTTTCAATTAAAACGGGTTTGAAAAATGTTAATAAACCTTTTTCATTTGAAAAACGAGTTATGAACTGAGTTGTTCGTAAGTCATTGATTGGAAATTTAGACAACAACTTTTGGAACCCATTTAATCACAGTACCAACGGGTTTTGAAAACTTAGAAAACCATTTATAAGTTGTGTCTATTTGGTTTAAAGACGTTAAATTCCATTTGTAATTGAAACTCGGTGTTTCACATCGAAATAAGTTTCGTGGAATCAATGGTGAGTGAAAACTTTTGGGAATGGGGGTTACAAAATCATTGATCCTTTGCACCGTATAAGAAACATTTTGTGGTGCAAGTGCAAACATTTTCGATCCGGAATAGTTGAATGACTTTGTTTGGGAAGTTTTCTTAGATTCACTTTGTTTCGATTTCCAAACTTTGGTTTTCTTTGGAAATGGAGAAACCGATTTTCGTGAAGTGTTGAAAGCATAAGAATCTGAATGATGAAAATTCATCTGAGTAAATGTTCCAGTTGAGTATGATTTCTTAGAATATCTCTTATTCGTTTGCAAAGGATAATTGGTAAACTGAGAAATCCTTTTTGAAAGTGGTTTGGAAGACTTATCCGTGTAAGTCTTCACTGGAACGTTCAATTGAGATTTCAAACTATTCTTGACATTGAAGGCTTTCTTTTGGTCAAACTCTTTTTCTAAGGTCTTCTCAAATTCAACTTCATGGGTAGATTTTGATAATGGTGCTGAACTAGATGAATATGAAGTACATTTGAGTTGTTCAATAGTTTGCAAAAGAGTTGTTCGTTCTTGATCAAAATTTAGTTGTGAAGTGGTTATTTGTTTTTTAAGATCAAAAATTTAATTTTCCAAAATTAAATTTGGAATATAAAGTTTTGTTTTAACCACTTGTTCTAGAACTTCATCTTGATCAACAACTGGTGTAGAACAACTTGGAAAATAATCCTTAGAGAGTGGTATTTTCCTTGTGCCATAACTTTCATTTAATTTTTGATAATCAAATGAAAATTGAGCATTCTCTGCTTTTGCTCTATCGAACTTCTCATTTTCTTCCTCCTCATTAGTTGTTTGTAGAAAACTCATTTTTAAAATGCTAACCATGTTACCGTAGTTATACAAGGTTGGCACTTTAGAAATTGCTTTCTTCAAATAACATGGATTATCAAAACCTATCCCTTCCCTTGGATTATGAAACTTGATATCCTTTGGTTTATTTAAGAAAATGGGTTGAACAATTTGACCTCTTTTCAACAAAGTATCCTCAAGTTCTTTTAACTTTTTAAAAACTCTCTTATTTTCATTTATAACATGAGCATGCTGTCTAGTAGCAAGCTTACCAATTCGTTTAGATTCCTCAAATTGAGAGGATAAAACAGATATTTCTTTAGTCAAAACTTTCTTTTCTGTTTCAATCTTCTCATACATGCCTTTGTAGTCTTCCATGTGAGTTATAAAATATATTTCTCCCGAGTCACAGTATGTATGACATCAAGGTTATTTGCCTGTTTCTTTGCAAGTTCCTTAACCTTTTCTTTTTCCAAGTTTAATTGGTTTTGACACTCAGTTAGAACTTTAGAAGGTACCTCAGAGTGTGCCTCAATTTTAGTTTCAAGAAGCTTGACTTGATGCAAAACATTTGATTTTTCAGCTGACAGCTTTAGTACTTGATCATGTTCTTCCCAATATTTCACTTCCCAATTTTCCGTTACCGCTTTTTCTGTTTCCTCTTTCTGTGCAATGAGCATCTTTTTCACATAATACTCTAACGTTTTTTGAACACTTGTCGTAGCACTCTATTTCTTTTGCAAAGATGATCTTGATTTAGAATACATCCCTTTGTAGAGACCTTGTGAACGTTCACACTCTTTAAATAGTTCTTCATCAGAATCACTCTCAATTCCGTCTCTCGACATCATAAAATTGTTGCTTGATATCTTTTAAAGATTAAAGATTTTGAAGTGTTTAAAGAATCCTTTTCTTTAAGAAAATTTCAAATTTGATCCGTAAGAATTTTCCCTCCAAAATTTGTCGAATTTTGCTCGAGTAAAATAAGAATTTTCTCAGACCAAAATTACTCAATGTAAGCTCTTAAATCCAAATTTTGGAAATCGAAAAATTTTCCCTCCAAAAGACTCATAAGCTGAAATGCGACACTACTAATAACTTTGCAGAAATAAAATTGATACCTAGTGCGACACTAATGATAAAGTCGCAAAAATAAAGTCGTAGAAGGCACTGTAACAGCTTTTTCTTGATCAGCGAACAGCCAAGAACAAAATCCAGATTCTTATCAAACTTTGAAATTGATGACTGAACTTAATTTCTATTCGATCCTAAACACTTATGAAACAAATTGATCGGTTGAATTTGATTGAATCGAACTCAAATTCTTCAAATCACTAAGTAACCGCCATTTTTAAGTTTGAATCAAACTTGAATTTCTGAATGATTTGACCGTGAATTCTTCAATCTATCTCTTGTATAACACTTGTTGAACCTTCGTTGATCCTTTACTTGAACAGAAACACACAATTTAGATGAATTTGATCAAAAATCCAAAAGTTCTTCTTCAAATACCCATTTCGCGATTTTCTTCAAATTGGATCGATTCTAACTGTAGTTGATAAAATTGATGCTTGATTCTCGTTCCTTTATCAATAAGCTTCAATTCTATCGGATTAATTTCATCAAAACACAATCAAATCTCCGAATATGATCTTTAAAATCACGAATTTGACTTTTTGTTGACTTTTTCTTTGATGAATTCTTGTGGTTTCATCTGCTTTTTCTTCAAATCTTTAATCACTCAAGCTCTGATACCAATTGTTAGTCCTAAATTGAGCAAATGTATGATGAATGTTGAGAGAGAATTTAGTTGAATAATTTTTTATTAAGCTCACAAATGATTATTACAATTCCAAGTATTCAAGTCACTTACAAATGAGAGCGTAGCTTCCTATTTATACTAATCACTTACATCACTAACCAAAAGACATCCACTGCGACACTTCCTGCGACACTATGGAAGTGTCACATTTGCTATTACAAGTGCAAATCCTATTTTTGTCTCTAACATACCTTCTGCTTCTCAGCTTCCATATTAGCCATGTACGCAATGAAGTCCTGTGAGTTCATGTTCTCAGTCGACCTCAGTTTCACTACTCTCGTTTCTGAAGCAGGTTCCTCAATCTCTATCTCCATCTATGAGCTCTTTCCCAATTCTGACTCAGCTTTGCTCTCCTCATTCTCTTCTTCAATGGAGGCCATAAACGCTTGAGGTTCATCAGTCTTTGAACTCTAATCATATGCCCCTTCCTGTGTTTGAACCACCAGAGCTATGGATTTGGATTATTCGCTTAGGTGTGGTTACTGCTAGAAGACCCTTGATTAAAGTGCCTTTGTCCATTCTGGCTTGAAGTTTGTTCCCTTTTCGGTCTCTAACATTCCCGAGCAAAGTGCCTGTGACAACCCTCGAAAATCGGTACATTCCATACACATTAAAATCATGCATTCTTATGCTAATTCCCTCTTTAATGAAATCAAACTTGATTTAAACTGAGATAAGTCTAGCACACGCCCACGTTGCACATTTTAGTGCACACTATTTTAATGCATGATGCATTACGTTTAAGTAATTATTGAGAATTGCACTATATAAATCGGATGATTCCGACAAACACGAACGTTGGTGATAAGCGTTTCCTAAATAACGTGAGACTATTAATAATGGCTACTTACCTATGCTATTATGATAAGACTTAAGACTCGACCTTTCAAAAGGTTATATCAAGCTTATACGATTCAAGTTAAACACAACGAAGAAGGGTAATACGAGACTTACCAACCGAAACATCAATAATTTACGACTGATTTAGAATTTACTAACCATGTTCCAACCTCCTTTAATCTCCATAATTAACCTTGCTAGCACCTAACTAAACATTACATAAGCAACTAGACACATAGCTAAACCATTAAGTAGCTCAAAGTTGGGAAATTAATTCCAAGCTAGCAAACTAGCATGTCACCAAAGTTTCTCCCCCTTGTCTACATTGCCTTCCATGATCACCTCCTTGCTTGCTTGGTTAAAATTAAGCACCTACTTACTAGCTATCTTAAAAACAAAGAAACTAAACCAAGCAAGTAAGCATATAGCTCTAATTAAACCAAGCAAGCTAGCACGTAACTCTAATTAAATCCAAGCTAGTTAGCATAGATGTCAATAAGTCAAGGTGCAGATTTTCCCTTCTCTTCTTGCCTACATTGCCATTTCTCATCCATGTATTCCACCTCCCTCCTTGCTAGCTTAGTTAAACACCCCTATGCTTGCTTGCTTGATGATCTACACCACTTGCAAAAACAATTGAGTGTTTATCCTACTTGCTCACTTGATTGATTGAAAGACTACCCACCTCCCATCAACACTCTCACTTGCAAGATTCCTTGTGTGTTAGTTTTGTTGCAAAGAAAACAATCAAATATATGCATACGTACACTCCATATTTTCCATTTCCAAAATTCTGCACTCTCTCCAATTCTCTCCCTTTTCACCTCCTTCTTCATTATCCTTCATCATCTTCATCCTTCTTCAAGAACAACCACCACACCACCACCATACAACCACCACAAACCACCATGAACCACCACTCTTATTCATCATTTTTCACCATCATTTAAGCTCTACATCAAACAAATAAGGGAAAGCTAGGAGATTTGGGTATTTAATAGGAGATTGGGTTGAAGCTTCCAAGTTCTTTTCTCTTCTTTCTTACCATTTCATCCAAGTGCATTGTAAGGAAACCTTTCCCTTTAATCTTGTTATCTTCTACATTTTGAATACCTAGATGCTAGATGTTCACTCCTCGAGTTTAAATCAACTAAATGTATGTTAAAACAAGTTAAAAGGTGTTCAAATGATCAAGGACTAGATGGTGATAAAATGAGTACCAACATGTTTGATTTGATAATGCTTATGTACTAAGAGATGTTTTAGATATCTTAACATGAAAATGGTAAAAGGGTTGGCTAAACATTTGATGTTGAGAACACATGTATAAAGAGAATGATTTGCAAAGTGTTAAAACCATGTTGTAGTTCAAAGGCTAGTCATGCCTCTAAAAGAGCAAGAAACGGCTTTCAAAAAGAGTAACAAAACGACTGTTTAAAACGAGAAGCTAAAACCGAAAATGTCACATTTTGGACTAGAAACATGTTACTTGTTAAAATGCTAAAAACTTGATTTGTGATGTCAAAAATCGGATTTTAAGTCATTTTGTGAAAAATAGAGGAAAAGGCCGGATTTTGGCCTTACCCGGACGGGTGGGCTTTCACCCGGACGCGTGAGGTCTGATTTTGGCCTTACCCAGAGGGGTGAGCCTTCACCTGGACGGGTGAATTAGGAGACCTGAGTTTCTGTCCACTTGTCACCCGGACGGGTGACATATTACCTGGTCTGCTGAAGCCTTACCCGAACGGGTGAGACTTCACCCGAACGGGTAACCTTTATTTCTGTTTTTTTTTTTAAAATAGAATAAAAAAAAGTGTCTTTACGATCGAGTAATTTTAGTTTAAGAAAAATTTAGTTTTACCCGAGCTATTTTCGGAAACATTTTTGGAGGATAAAGCGGAAACGAAAACAATTCGAAATGTCTAAAAGGGTACGTTTTGAGTGCAACAACGAGTATAAGGACATAAAACGAGCTCATGATACCATCAAGAAACATACACGTTCATATAAAAACTATCACCAACGGGTCGTACACTTTTCGAAAACGAAATGCTATCTCCACTTACAAGTCGAGTGAACAACTAGCCTAGATGCGCGGATAGCCATCTACTTGAACAAACATAGATATGCGGGTAGCTATCTATACAAACTTAGATGTGCGGGTAGCCATCTACTCTTACAAACCTAGATACACGATTAGCTATCTACTTACACGAACGACCTCATGCGTTTAGGGCGCTAGGAGGCTACTTGGGCAAAACAATCTTATAAATCGCTAGCACTCACATAAGCTCACCAGGTGAGTTCATAGCCCCTATTTTACTACTTTTTACTGCTTTCTAAATTTGGGGTGAAAAACATATGTACTGTTTACATACAAACTGATTTCATGCGATGATTGAAAACCTGACAACGAATCATTGTGCGAACCTACGTTAAACTAGTTGTAGTACATAGAAGTCCTCATGACTACATACTGTAACCATTAGCTAGATGACGCTAGCCACCGAATATGCGAATAGTACTATTGGGATGACATCCCTCCCACTTTTGTTAGTCATGCTAACTGCCGACTATATGTCGAGACGAGGAGCGTATTGTGACAACCCTCAAAAATCGGTACTTCCCGTGCACCTTAAAATCATGCATTCTTACGCTAATTCCCTTTAATGAAATCAAATGTGTTTTAAACTGAGATAAGTCTAGCACACGCCCACGTTACACATTTTGGTGCACACTACTTTAATGCTTGATGCATTACGTTTAAACAATTATTGATAATTTCACAATATAAATGTGATGTGTCCGACAAACACGAACGTTGGTGGTAAGCGTTTCCTAAATAACGTGAAGCTAATTAATGTTGGCTACTTACCTATACTAATGTGATAAGACTTAAGACTCAACCTTTCAAAAGGTTATATCTAGCTTATGCAATTCAAATTCAACGCAACGAAGAAAGGTGATAAGAGATTCACTAAACAAATCAATTACTTACGAATGAATTGGAATTTACTAACTATGTTGCAACCTACTTTAATCTCCCTAATAATCCTTGCAAGCACCTAAACACCAAGTTTGGATTCTAAGTAGTTCAAGCATGTCAAAATAATTTCAAGCAAGCTAGCACATAGCTCTAATTTAATCAAGCAAGCTAGCACCTAGCTCTAATTAAATCCAAGCAAGTTACCACACATGTCAATTAATTCAAAGTGTAGATTTCCTTTCTTCTTTTGTCTACGTAATCTCACTTCGCAAGCTCATTTCCCAGCCATATGTTTCTCCTACTTGTTTACTTGCTTAGTTAAACTCCTACATGCCTTCTTGCTTGATGATCCACGCCACTTGCAAAAACAATCAAGTGTTTCTCCTACTTGCTAAGTTGATTGATGGAGTGACTAAGCACCTCCCATCAATCCTTTAATTGCTTCCCATTTAAGAAAGATTATATGCAAGAAATACATACGTACACATACACTTCACATTTTACTCTCCAAAATCTGTACACACAATCTCACATTTCTCTCTCAATTTCCCTCTCATTTCATCACCTTTCACCACCTCTTTCACCACCTTCTTCAAGAACTACCACCACACCACCACCACACCACCACCACACCACCACCACAAACCACCACACAGCCACCACAAACCACCATGAACCACCACTTTTATACACCATTTTTCACCATCATTTAAGCTCTAGTTCAAACACCTAAAGGAAAGCTAGTAGATTTGGGTATTTAATAGGAGATTGGGTTGAAAATTTCAAGTTCTTTTCTCTTCTTCTTTGCCATTTTCATCCTAAAGCATTGTAAGGAAATCCTTTCCCTTTTGATCTTGTCATTTCCTACATTATAAATGTCTAGATGCTAGAGGTTCACTCTTGAGTTTAAATCAACTAAATGTTATGTTAGAACAAGTTAAAAGGTGTTCAAATGATCAAGAACTAGATGGTGGTAAAATGGGTACCAACATCTTTGATTGATAATTCTTGTGTACTAGGATGTTTGTTGTAGATGTCTTAACATGAAAATGGTAAATGGGTTGGTTAAACATTTGATTTGAGAACCTATGCACAAAAAGATGATTTGCAAAGTGTTAAACCCATGTTGTAATTCAAAGGCTAGTCATGCCTCTAAAAGAGCAAGAAAAGGCTTCCAAAACGAGTAGCAAAACGAGTGTTTAAAACGAGAAGCGAAAACCGAAAATGTCACATTGTGGATTAGAAACATGTTACTTGTTGTTAAAATGCTAAAAACTTGGTTTGGGATGTCAAAATCGGATTAGAAATCATTTTGTGAATAAAAGGGGAAAAGGCCGAATTTTGGCCTTACCCGGACGGGTGGATTAAAGTACCTTGAGTTCTGTCCACTTGTCACCCAGACGGGTGACATTCTACCCGGTCTGCTGAAGCCTTACCCGGACGGGTAAGCTTTAAATCTGCCTTTTTTAAAAAAAAAAAAAAAAATTAGTTTGAGAAAAAATTTATCGATTACCAAAATTTAAATTTAAGCTTTCCATCGAGTAATTTTAGTTTGAGAAAAATTTAGTTTTACTCGGACTATTTTCGGAACAATTTTTGGAGGGAAAAACGGACACGAAAACAATTTGAAATATTTAAAAAGTACGCTTTGAGTGCAACAAAGAATATAAGGATATAGAAACAAACTCATGATACAATCAAGAAACATCACGTTCATATAAAAACTATCACCAACGGGTCGTACACTTTTCGAAAACGAAATGCTATCTCCACTTACAAGTCGAGTGAACAACTAGCCTAGATGTGCAGATAGCCATCTACTTAAACAAATATAGATATGCGGGTAGCTATCTATACAAACTTAGATGTGCGGGTAGTCATCTACTCTTACAAACTTAGATACGCGGTTAGCTATTTACTTACACAAACGACCTCATGCGTTTAGGGCGCTAGGAGGCTACCTGGGCAAAACAATCTTATAAATCGCTAGCACTCACATAAGCTCACCATGTGAGTTCACAGCCCCTATTTTACTACTTTTTACTGCTTTTTAAATTTGGGGTGAAAAACATATGTACTGTTTACATACAAACTGATTTCATACGATGATTGAAAACCTGACAACAAATCCTTGTGCGAACCTACGTTGAACTAGTTGTAGTGCATAGAAGTCCTCATGACTACAAACTGTAACCATTAGCTAGATGACGCTAGCCACCGAATATGTGAATAGTACTATTGGGATGACATCCCTCCCACTTTTGTTAGTCATGCTAACTGCCGACTATATGTCGAGACGAGGAGCGTATATTTTACTGGTCCCAGGCAAAAACATTAAAAATCGTGGTGTGGTTATAGGCCTAGGTGTCATCACTTTAACTCGTGAGGTCTAGCTAACCTTCGGGGGATCACAGTCAGCTATTTATTGTTTTAAATGGTATATCATCGTACTACTTGCCACGGATGGTATATCATCTATTGTCATGTAAACACGATAAACATGTAACCGTGGAATTTAAACTATTTATGGCATTCTAAGTATATATTTGCGATAATCATATGCTCTCGATTTACTTGTCGAATTGATCCCCGTCACGCCCCGTGCTTCCGCAATTTACTAAACGTGACACGATTTTATTGGGGTGTGACACGTATATTTTATTGGTCCCAGGCAAAAACAATAATAGTCGTGGTTTGGTTATAGGCCTAGGTGTCGGCACTTTAACTCGTAAGGTCTTGCAAACCTTCGGGGGATCACCGTCAGCTACTTATTGTTTCAAACTATATATATCAGCGTACTAACCGCCATGGATGGCACGAAATGATTTGGGAAACGTTTACTAAACACTTGGTTTAAATGATAGTGTCTTAAACCTGTGAATTTCACTCAACAATTTTGTTGATCCTTTTAACTATGTTTTTCAGGGAATTAGCAGTAACGTAAGATCATGCATGCATATTTGGGACCCTTGCTCATCACGATGAATAGGATACCATTCTTTTGAAAACATTGAAACTATGATTTTATGATTAAAATGTTAGTCATATTGTTTTGCTAAACATCTATCGTTCTTGTGAACACAATGAATATGTAACCGTTGAACCTAAACTATTTATGGCATTCTAAGTATATGTTTGCGATAATCATACGCTTATTGATTGATCGTGTCACGCCCCCAAGCTTCCCCATTTACTAAACGTGACACGATTTTATTGGGGTGTGACAGATTGGTATCAGAGCCATTGGTTATAGCGAACTAGGAGTCTTAGAGACCTAGACTATAGCCTTGGAATCGAACATTCACTCATTCATTCATTTCATACATTTGCATCACTTATACCTTACCGTACGGAAAACGATTGTCACTACACGACTAGAGAATACCTTATCTCGTGATTAACAACGATGTGAGGTCGTCTGAGCTCGACTACGATAGTGAACCCCCACTACACGTACGTGCGTATATTAAAACCTACCGTCCCGCTTTCGAGTAACCTTTGACAATGATTGTAACCAGACAACACTATTATCATCGCCACTACCTCCGACGATACCCGACATGACTCGTGAACTTGCTATAGCGTGTAATCTAGTCGCCAAAATGACACACGCACCTGAAATGGGTGAACCTTTCAAACTACGCACTTACCCGAATGAGGGGAGCTTATACTTTAACCGATAAGTTAGTGAGTATTCCTTCTAAGTATTACTAGTTCGGGTGTTGCATCATCTGACTTTAATTTGACATAGCTTGATCACCTATGTACAATTAAAGAGGAATTGATGCGAGATCGGAATTGGTTATAAGTAGTAAACGTGCAACCTAGAATTCGCTTGAACAAAGAAATCCCTCTAAATAGTTGATATGCCTACATTGGTCGCCATGACCAACTCACACGTCAAGAGCCTTCCTGAGCTACACGCCTACGTCATGAAGTTGTAGAGCAATACGACACATCTAGATGAGACTAGGATACTGGCGAACTCCCATTATCTTATCAGGTATACGAATGGCAGGTTGTGCCTACCCTATATCGTGCACCAAGAACTTAAGTACAAATGACTTCTTACTTAATGTACGAGGTGATGTACGATGGCTTGTATTCCGCGTTCCTAGGTTGGCATTAATCATTATATATCCTTACCACTCCCTTATTTGCGTGTACAAATACCTAAATCATGCCACCAAGGCGCCAAAATACCATATACAACCAAAGAAACTCAGAATCCACAAACGCCGAGGCCGTTGAGGGAAACGACCGACATGGTCAACAAAGTAACAAACATCAGAGGACCAAGAGGGCCTACATTGCAACCACGTCAAGAACAAAGAGTTACAAGTGAAATATGCCAAAGTGTGTAAAGTGTAGAAGACACCACTAGGGCATGTGTAATCATTTCGACATCTGCAACAAATGGAGTCATAAGGCAAAATATTGCAGAAAGAACCCTCCCATTCAAGGTGATAATAGACGACAGAACACTAGATGTTTCGAGTATGGGAACCCGAACCATTACCGGAACAATTGCCCAAAAATCAACAACAACGATAATGGCAACACCAATGACAATGGCATCACTCATCCCGGTGATTATAATTAAAGGATAGTAACGATAGGACTACTTAGTCACAAGATGTTGAGTCGTTAAAAAACTTTTGTGTGGGGAAAACCTTTTCCATTTTGCAACATGTATTCAGAAATCATTTCCCACCTAATACTACAATTTGGGTTTAACGAAATCTTATGATACTTGGTGTATTTAAAAATCAAGTAGGAAATATCAGTTCAATAGGACAATTTATTTTTACGACGTTTTGTTTACTCGCTCAATAATTTTCAAGTTTTGGAGTATTATGTGCTCAAAATTTTTATGATCGAGTATCTTGTCACTATTATTAATAAGATGTTCTATCATAGGAAATGGCAAGACTAGCTGTAAACGGTTACCAATCCGATGACGATATGATCCAGGAAGAACAAATTCAATACGAATACCTTGACGAGATAGTTGCTCCAATAGAAGAAGAAGTCGAGGAGATAGACGAGAATCAAAATGGCGGGATAATCCCTATAGACGAATATGAAAGATTGAGAGATCAAGCTACAGAATTGGATGCCCGAGTTTGGGAAATCGGGATGAAGTGCAAAACCTATGAACTAGAACGGAGAATTGCAAAAAGGCCTATTCTCGTGCAAATCAAGGATAGGATTTGCTTCTGGAAGAAGCTGGCGATTAATCTAAAACGAAAAGTTAAGCCTTGGATCAAGAGGAAGTGCCGACAATCCACCCAGGACACTGTGACCTACACTACGTCTCTACGTTATAGTGACATGCTAGAGGCACGTTATTACCCACATGACCTAAATTTAGAATAGATTAGAAGTAGAAAGTATCTCGGATATATATGTATATATATGTAAGAAGATGTATTGAGACGAAGATAAGGAGTAGACCTTGATCAATTTTGTAACAAACGTCTCAAACTCTTGTACGATGCTTGATGCATCTTATATATAAGCTTTTTGGTCTATTGAATCTAGATCACTTTTGGAAATTGAATCCCGTAAATTAGACACCAAGTAAACCATAGAATTAACTAATGGAAAACAAATCGAATCAAAAGAAGTTACATCAAGGTGTACCTTAAACTCTCGAGGGGCATCCTTTCGAAATTGATTCATTTCGTGTAGAACTAGGAAGCTTTGATATCATAATCGGAATTGATTGGCTATCCAATAATCGTGCTGAAATCCCATGTTACGAGAAGGTTGTATGAATCCCATTACCACCTGGTGGAACACTAACAATCCTACGAGAAAAGAAGAGGAGTGCTCTAAAAAAAGTTACTTGCATGAAAGCTAACAAGTACCTACGAAAAGGGTATCAAGCATTTTGGCACATGTTGTGGAAAAAGAAACCCGAGGAACGACTCATAAACGACATACCTATAGTACGAGATCACCCGGGAGCATTTCCTGAAGATTTGCCAGGAATACCACTCCCGAGACAAGTTGAATTCCGCATTGACCTAGTACCCAGAGCCGCATCGATTGCGCGCTCACCCTACCGTCTCGCTCCATCTGAAATGCAAAAACTATCTACACAACTACAAAAACTCCTAGACTTAAGATTCATCCGACTGAGCTTTTCACCTTGGGAAGCTCCGGTCTTGTTCGTAAAGAAGAAAGACGGATCCATGCGGATGTGCATAGATTACCAGGAGCTAAACAAAGTCACTATCAAAAATAGATACCCATTACAGCGCATCGATGATGTATTTGATCAACTTCAAGATTCTAGCTTTTATTAAAAAAAAAATCGATCTACGTTCTGGTTAGCACCAATTGAAAGTGTGAGAAGAAGATGTACCTAAAAATCACGTTTAGGACTCACCATGGTCATTACGAGTTCCTAGTCATACCTTTTGGACTGACAAACGCACCAAGTTGTGTGCATGGATCTTGTGAACAGAGTTTGCATACCCTATCTTGACAAATTCGTCATCGCTCACTGATGACATCCTCATATACTCTCAAACGAAGGAAGATCACAAACATCACCTGAAGTTAATCCTCGAACTACTGGAGAAAGAGAAGTTGTATACAAAGTTCTCTAAGTGCGAATTTTGGATGCGAGAAGTTCACTTCCTTGGTCATGTAATAAACGAAAAAGGAATCCATGTGGACCCATCTAAAATTGAGGCAATCAAAAACTGGGAAGCGCCGAAAACCCCAACTGAAGTACGTCAATTTCTTGGTCTAGCTGGCTATTACCGTCGATTCATCGAAAACTTTTCTTAAATAGCCCAGTCTCTTACCTCGTTAATTCAGAAAGATAAGAAGTTTGATTGGGGCGAGAAACAAGAAGCCGCTTTCCAATTGTTGAAAGCAAAAGCTTTGTACCGCGCCTATCATGTCGTTACCCAAAGGAGCGAACAACTTTGTTGTCTACTGCAATGCTTCACATCAAGGACTAGGCTGCGTGTTAATATAAAACGAAAAAAGTTATCGCATATGCTTCTCGTCAACTAAAAATTCACAAAAAGAATTACGCTACTCACAACCTAGAGTTGGGAACAGTTGTGTTTGCACTGAAAATTTGGAGACATTATCTATACGGTACCAAGAGTACAATCTTCACCGACCACAAGAGTCTCCAACACATTCTCAACCAAAAAGAACTCAACATGAGGCAACGACGTTGGGTCGAGTTGCTAAACGACTACGACTATGAAATCAAGTACCACCCGGGCAAGGCTAACGTAGTAGCTAACACCCTAAGTCGTACGAGTTTGATAGCGAGGGATCAGAGTTAGAGGAAGGAGAAATCTTGGATAAATAGGGTGCGGACTGGAGATCAGACGATGAGATCATTCTAGATGACGATGCTGATATTGATGAACATATAGTGTCAAAGCAACCGGTAACTGAAGTAGTTGTTGAAAACGAAGCTGGTGAGAAAGTGATCAACTTAGAGCAGGACTTAGCTCCTGAAGTTGAATCAGATTCTGAAGAAATTGAACCAACTCGACAAGAGTTAAAGAAATTATGGTTCAAGAAGGTGGAAAAGGAACCGGAACTTAAATTGAAAGAATATATCAAGGTCAAGGGGTCAGGAGAGCTGAAGCGAGGCATCATAAGTTGGTTTTATGACAACGATCTGAAGTTGTTCATATTAAAAAGATATGATGGGATTCAGTACTTGAAGAATAAGTTGAAGATTTTCAGCACTCTACCCAAGATTGAACTTAAAGAACTAGCTTGGCTAGATTTGACAAATAGCGGTGAAGATCCCTACGCTAGAACCATGGAAAGAATAGTTAGGCGTGAAGGGCGATCGAACAAGTTTGTTGATTTAAAGCCGAGAGCAGGAAAGAGAGTTCCAGACTTGACTAGAATAGATCCGATAACAAACAAGCCTTGGATGAAGATGGTCTACAGACCCGTCAAGTGCTTGAAGAAGGGTCCACTGAAGAAAATGCCACAGAACGTACTTGAAGATCTGAAGTGGTGGTATATTGATAGCAAGACTGCAGAAGCAGTGATGGAAGACAGTGAGGGAAAGGTGCTGCTAAGGGTGTATGACAGTTTACATTTGGAAAACTTGTCTAAGGATGATCTGATGAAGCTTCATGCAAATAAAATCCTTTACAGAGATAACTGGAGGCATGAAGGCAGAAGATATCAGAAGGTGGTGAAGGTTTGCATCGAGAAAGGTATATGGGCTGGAAGTCGACAGAGCTGATCGAGAATCAAGATCGACTTCAACAAAGAAGACTGGAGACAAATAGAGTTATTGTCAGAAGGGGGAGTCTGTTGGTGCATGTTTTGTGACAACAGTTTCTATTTTGTAATAGTTAGTTTTGTAGTTAATAATTGTATTTATTAACTTAGCTTTTTGTTTGTATTGATGTAAGTTCGTACGAACCTAGGAAGTTCGTATGGACTTAGTAAGTTCGTACGAACCTAGAAGCAGCTAAGTTGATTATAAATACAAACTTTTAATATTTCATTTATACGCTTTTATTTGAAATATAAGTTCAAATACTTGTTATTTCTCTGCTAGGTTCGAATACATTCGAAGTTACCTTGCTAAAAGCTTATAAACACTTACATTACACTCGTTTAATTGTCGTTTTGTGTATTAGAAGATTCCGCACTTTAATACAAGTTACAATCTCGTTTGGATCCGTTCAAAGGGGACTTTCATTTGTCAGTTGTCGCACCCTATTTATTTAGTAAAAACTTACGAAACCCTTCTAATTTTTTAAAACATTTCTCACACACTATCCTTTCGTACAATTCTTTAAAATTCTATAAACGTAATATGCGTACAAAATCTGTTTTGAATGAAACATCATCCAAATTTTCGTTCCAAGCCTTTTTATAATAATGTTTCAAACAACTCCTTAAAACTTTTTCCCAACAACGTTAATATTATATTTTAAGCATTCTCTAACAAAATCATGTTTTGTTATCCATCTATCTATCTACTCTATATATAATAAGAAAGTCAAAAATAAAATTGAAAATTAAAAAAATTATATGTAGCATAATTTTAGCCGTTTGATGAAATTCTAATATGACAATCTAACTGTTGATTTGTTTGATGACGTTATATGTTAGGTTTCTTTAGTTATTGACAACTTTACCCTTAAATCATTTATATTTCAGTTAGTTTTATTTGTGACAGACGAAAATACCCTAATGATCCATATCTAAATATTCAATTCAAATTCAAGTTTTCCCCTTAATTAGCTCCTACATAAAAGGAAGCACAATGTCAATTTTGAAACGAAATTAAACGCTTTCATAATTATCTCACTATTCCATCGTATCCTTCCTAAATTAGAAATCAAAACTCATCTAAATCGAATTTGATATATATTAAGAAAGTCAAAAATAAATTTGAAAATTAAAAAAATTCTATGTAACATAATCTTAGCCATTAAATGAAATTCTAATATGACAATCTAACCGTTGATTTGTTTGATGATATTATATGTTAAGGGTTGAGTTCAAATGAGAATGGAAATTTTGGTGAAAATGAAGGAATGAATCCTGGCCATCCATTTTACAAAACCCAATTTTCCGCTAAATTTAAATATCTCACAAACGGCTAATCAAAAAATTATAAAAATTGCACCATATAAATCAACGTTATTTTCTCTACGATTAGACATCTCTCATGACATATTTTCAGTAATTTTTTTTTTTTGGGTTGAAAACCAGTAACACATGTGTTAGTGGTTGGTAACACATGTGTTAGTGGCATGTGTTACCAAACACTAACACATGTGTTACCGAAACTAACACATGTGTTACTAGTTTCTGAAACCCACCAAAAAATGAAAAAAAAAATTCATTGAAAGTATACCTTGTGAGATGTCTAATCGAAGAGAAAAAAATGCTGATTTTTATGGTGCAATTTTTAGATTTTTTTGACTAACCGTTTGTGAGATATTCAATTTTTAAAAATATTGAGGTATTATTATTTTGATAAAATAAATGGTTGAGATTGATTCCTTCGTTCTCACAAAAAATATCATTCTTATTTAAACTTAATTCTATATTCTATATCTTAAATTCCTTTAGTTATTAACCCAACTTTACCCTTAAACCATTTATATTTCAGTTTACTTTTATCTGTGACACGAAAATACCCTAACGATCCGTATCTAAATATTCAATTCAAATTCAAATTTTCCCCTTAATAGCTCCTACATAAAAGGAAGCACAATGTCAATTTTGAAACGAAATTAAACGCTTTCATAATTATCTCACTATTCCATCATATCCTTCCTAAATTTGAAATCAAAACTTATCTTAATCGAATTTGGATTGCTTGTGACAAACAATTGTTTCATACTCGTGTTCAAAATTTATTAGTTTTCTTTGTTGGATACAATTGTAACCATGAGAATTTTGACAGTTTAATTAGGATTCCTTTATTAGGGTGCTTAATTTCGCTCGATTAAACAAGGACTAAACCAGAACGATACATTCATCTTTTCCATTGAGAATCACAGGTCACTTTTCTCTCTCTCTCTCTCTCTCTCTCTCTCTCTCTCTCTCTCTCTCTCTCTTATTCGTTATAGGTTTCAATTTAATTTTAATTGAAGGGTTTTGATTTTGGAGATTAACGTCCTGTTTCTGATTATTCAATTCCTTCCATTTAAAGTTCCATTCAAAGTCTATGCGGTTCTAATTGTTAAAGACTTGAAGGTAATTGCTTTTGATATGCATATGAATTACCAATAATTTGTGTTGTATTCTACTTTAATTCTCATAAATAAAGATGGTTGATTTTTTTTACTTGGTTATGGTTTTAGCATTCGTGATTGTCATAGAACAGTTTGTTTGACATACACAAAATTTGGCTAGCACACCAAGTGTTTGATTGAATGCTTGAATGGAATTCAAAATTACTTGGCTAGCGGCACTGACTTTCAGTTTTGTTTTCTCAGGAGTGTTGGCAATACCAATTTTAGTGGTTGTGTTATAGGGTTTGAATTAGTATGTTATTTCCTTACATCTTGATGATTCGATATTGGTCCTAATTAACATGTGTCTGATCTTTGTGTTTTTTTATCTAGAGGTCACAAAATGGGTGGGTCGAGCCGAAATAGGTACAACAGATTTAGTGTATTATAACATCCAATGAAGTTCTACCTTTGAATTTTTTTCGATAGTTATGTATTACACAATTTAATGTTTTTTTCAAGCTTGAACACATCATTTAATGTTTGATTACATATTAAATTACCAATAGTCTATAGTTTTCTTGCTATATTCTCAGGTTTCACGTGCATCTTTCAAATTGCAGTTGCTACAAGAATAGATTTTTGGAACCCCAAAAGTGTTATGCTTTATGAAACACTTCTCACAAATTCATCTAGAGTGCCATATTTATATAATACTTCATCGAAAGTCGTCTATTGGGTCATCCGTATTTTGTTTTGGAATGCATTAATACAAAGGTATCATTCGTTACTTTATTTTGGCTTTCTTGGTCAAATTTAGGGATTATTATACTATTCTTATTATAAGAGTAGAGCTACAACTGGATATGGTACTGCTTTTGGTTTTATGGATGGGAGATGGTGAACTAAATAAAGAAACATGGAAATCATTGTGTCAAATGGTAGTAAGATATGGTCCAAACAAGGATGTAGGTTCTTCATTCGAATTTTTAAAGTGGAAAACGTAAGTTCGGGTAAAAAGAATTATATTATGCTAGAGTTGAATATTTTGACCCATTTACTTGTGAATTAGTCCATTAAGGCAATCTCTAATTTCCGGCAAGTCAAATAGGTTGTGAGTCTTTGAAAGTCCATTTTCATAGATAAATATCATTATTATAATCACTTTTAAAATAAAAATTTAAAATGATATTGTAATAATAATTGTTTCAGCTCAATCCAACCTGCCTCAACATTTTTGACCCGCACGTGAAATATCACTCTATAAATTTTTATGTGCGCATGAACCCTGCATGTTTGCACCTCTGTATTCTAACATTCTAAACTAAAACCATGAATCAAATTTGTTAGTTATCAATTATGTATGTTGGTATGCTCTTTATTAAACTTTATTGTTGTAGTTTTGTTCCAAAAAACTTCAGAATTGTAATTGATGCCGTTACAAACTGCATGTATATATCTTTCTATATGTACTCACTTATTGCATGGTCTTTTTCATGCTTGACCTATTCCTAATTTCATTCAGTTATTATAGAATCACAGTTGTCATATTTTCTCTTATGCCTATAATTTTTACAGATTTATTTATCTGTCCCATAGAGTAGGATTTGCATATGTAGTATTGTTGATTTAGTATTTAGTATCTATTAGACCTCTTATTAGTGTTTTTTGTCCTTCCATATGTAATGCAGTTGCAGTACTGCCCAAAACTTGGACAAACTTGGAATGCGAGCTAGTGACACATAATGCAAGTGTACTTCATCTGTAAGGGTTTAGTGATGATATATAAATTCTATTAGAGTTTTGATTCTGATGGGTTTAGTGATGATGACAGATTGGTGTAAATGGTTTGCTTGAAGCATTTGAGGCTCATCCTCAAATTCGTAAAAAAAACGCACCTACAACTGCTCATAAAACAAGGGCCAAGGTAGTAAGTACCTAATAAAACATCAATTTTGAGGATCATGATTTGCGCTTAACAAGTAGTCAAAGCATATGTTGTTGGTTCTATTTAAACTAAAATTTTGAATTTTCAGTCTCTCAGGTGACTTTGGATTTGACCCACTTGGTCTTTAAGACCGAGAAGGAACTGGAGGATTTATTGAGCCCAAATGGCTAGCTTATGGAGAAGTTATCAATGGACGGTTTGCCATTTTGGGTGCAGCAGAAGCCATTGCACCCGAGATTCTAGGAAGGAATTGAAGATAAAAGAGATCAAGAATAGTAGCTTTGTTATGTTAGCATTCTTGGTTACTTCATTCAGGGCTCGGTGACTGGAGTCTGACCTTTCGAGAGTCACGGGATCACATTGTATATTGTGACAAGTTTGTAGATAAAATGTTCTTTGGCTCGGAAAATATTGTATTACAATTATTTGGACTTGGAACTGTGATTGTAAGTTTGAAACGCCGACTTGCATTGTTGTGAAGCACACGAACCTTGTGAGGTAGCTTCATGTGAGGATCTGACTGAAGCATATAGGTTAGCTGTCAAAGAATCAAAGCCAATCCCGTAAGTGCATTTGATGGTATATTAGCCTTCAATAAAGAAGTCGAGGTTAGTTGATGGGTCCAATAATTTAGATTTTCTTTGAAATAATTGTACTATTACTTGGCATTAAATGATTCAAGAATGGTAAGTAATTCCAAATGTATTACTTTGATTCTTTATCAGTCCATGAATGAGGATATCTCCGAAATGAAATGGCATGTTTAAATGAGAAAATGTCATGTTTATCTGCATTTGGTGTCCATAAATAATTGATTGAAAGATGCCTCGATAATTCGGTTTCAAGAAATATAGTTTGATTGACATAATGTTCGTTGGTCTGTATGTTTTATTTGAGTATCTCTGCTGAGACCTTTATGCATAAGATGCTTATTCAAAAGTCACAGTTGAGCTAAAAGTATGCAATTATGATATTTCTTTGTCATCTCCGATTCTTTCTTACATTTTGGATTCATCCATTCTGTGTGTCTATGTTGTATTTTTACTATCAACAAGACTACAATTCATTTGTATAATTTTTACCTATATTTTATAGTATCTTAAGTAATTCCGACTTGAATGCTTCCCCTTAGTAAAATGTTTGGCCCTTAAATATATAAATTTGTATGCTTTTGCAGGTGTCTTCTAAGGCAATTTAAACTACTCTCTTTTCATTAATCCTATGTTTTACATATTCTAGAATTAATATGCTATTGGAGATTGCGCAATATCTACTATTTGAGATGCTTCAACATAACTCTACGAATTTGCAGGTTATAATCTAGTTATTCATTATTAACTCATATAAAACATTCTATAAAACCAACAACAAATTAAAGTTTTGGTTCAAATTTATGTCTTAAATTTCGTCACTGAAATACTACTTCTTTCGAGATATATTAAAACAAATCCTCTCGGAAATATACCATCAAAACCATATTAGTTTGACAAACACCTTTTGGTCCACCCAATATATCATCAAATGATTAGATCAAACATTAAACACTATAAACAAAAACCAACTAAAGGTTTTGAATTATATTTCACATTTACATATATTATTAAAGCCTACTTTTCCAAATTAAATTTCAAGTATAACCGCATTGTACCATACATTTCTCAAAATTTCAAACAATAAAACATTTTCTTTAAGAAACTTATATGTGGAAATGCGTTCTACACAACTATAAGTTTTGAAATATGTTAAAATACGTTTTAACGATTAGTTTTTAACCTGTTTCAGCCATTTTTTTGAAAGAAACTAATTAAGATCTCTATGAAACTTATTCGAGTAATGAATACTAATTCTAATTTAAATTTGTAGGAAAAATATCAAGTACCTAATTATAGTTTTAAAAAAACAACGAATTATAATACGATATAATTATAAATTGTATTATGCAAAATAACTCTAGTACAACTACTACAATCTAATAATACAAAAATAAAAATAATATATATATATATATATAATGAACGACAAGAGAATAGAAAAGATTTTGATCAACAAATAACATGACGAGGCCCGCGCATTGTATATGGTTCCCTTAAAGCAGATTCGTCGTCTTTTTTACAGAGTACACCAGGAGAAACACTAGTACTGTCAGACTGCATCACAAACCTAAAAATACTGTCAAAATAATTGTTCATAAGCTGACCCCAATGTTGGTTCATAGCTTGACCAAAAAACGTTAGGTTTTAATGTAATCGGAACAAAACTCATTAGCTTACAAAACTAATATCTGAATTCGCATGTGTTTTTTTAACCCAAGCTTTTATGTATGTTTCCATCGTCACAAGAGAATAAAAGAATTCTATATTATAGTGGCCATAAAAGGAAAATGAAAAGCTTGATAGTATGACAGTTCAATGCCGGTTAATGTTCATAGGTTATCTGAAAAATGATAGATAACGTTTACATACAAGAAATAACACATTTACTTATAACAAATGTCACATTTACTTGCAAAAAATGTTAATCAATTTTTATTCAAACTTTAAACTTTTCCACTAGTAAGATCAAGCGAAATTTGAGAAATCAGAAATCAAAGTAGCATGTACAAAATAAAATTAGATGATGAAAGGTAGAAGACACTTTTCAAAGTACGTAGAACCAAGTAAGTAATCATTTCAATTTGTGTAGAGCATTTTGCTTGGACTTTTCATCTCTCCACTTCTTTGTCGATCAATTTCGACACATATGACATATGTTTAGTTGTTCTTGAGTTTGTATAAAGAAGCTATATATGAAACATCTTAGTATCGCAAAAAAGCAATGAAATTGGCAAGGGTATATAAAAAGAAAAAAGAAAAAAGAATTTCCCAAATAGACTCAACAAATGGAAACAAGCGAATCTTTGTCACATCCTAATATGGTTGCGATTCAAGGTGTTGTGGAAATTAAGCATCTTTGTTGCCACCACATCATAGTGTTTTGAGGCACAAAACGCCAAGTTTCAATGACCATTCAAGACTCAAGGGTACTACTGCTCACTGTCACCACTTCCCCCTTTCAGTACAAAGCTTGATAGACCTCTTATGTCCTATGACAAATGTCAAATTAGATTTCACTTCTTCTATCTCTTACACACATTCAAAACACACACTAAAACCCCCACAAATGTTATCTCATGGTAGTCATGATGATTGTAACAACAATCTCAACATAAACCACCTTAACAATAATATTAATCTTATAATTAGCACTAACTTTTCATCAACATCCACCACACTTTCATCATCATCTTCTTCTTCAAACCACTCACCTTTTACACACACAACTAAAACAATGGAGGAAGTTTGGAAAGATATAAACCTCTCCGCCACCACAAACCACCGTGACGCCGTCGTGAAAGGCTACCGTGGGTTCATTCTTCAAGACTTTTTAGCAAAACCCTTTTCAAGTAATGATGTCACACCACCCACAACTACTGCTGTTTGTGTTTCTTCACCAACATACGGATCCCCATCACCACCACCACAACAACAACCACCGATGCTCTTGAACCTCAACTCGGGTCCGGATCAGTTGAATTTTCTGACGGAGGATCCGACCCGGAATGTTTGTCCTTTGGATGTGCCGTTTGACCAAGTTTTGGCATCGGCTAACTCTTCTTCAGGATATGGCATTGGCGGGATGAGGATGTTACCGGCTACTGACCGGACCGGTGGTGACCGCCGGCATAAACGCATGATTAAAAACCGGGAGTCAGCTGCTCGGTCAAGGGCCAGAAAGCAGGTTGGTACAAACTTCAAACAACTTTCTTTTTCTTCATTTATTTAAGTCAACGAAAGTCACCACGAGTTGACTCACCAGTTTGCGAAATTTAAACTATTGCAACTCTCCTTGATCTTTTATAATTAAGTAAAAACTTTTTAACTATTAGTAATATATAGGAAAAAACTACGGGGTATTTAAACGACCTTTTTGTGTAGTTAGTATTATCACTCCAGTTATGAACATGGAAATAAATAAATAAAATGTGTATTAATTACTTTTAACTCATTATATTTCTTTTCTATGTTTATTATTATACAATTTAATAGAATGAAACTCAAAATATAAAATAGAGAAAAATCATTGCTGCCTTCACCTTCAAGAAAAAGCAACAATTTCTTTATTTTTTTGATGTTTAGAAATGCCATTATGCAAGTTTTAAGGTTCTTAATTGTCTTATCCATTTTACTATTTTTTATTTATAATTCTGGTGCTTATTTTTTATTATTTTATTTGTATAAATGTATAAGTTAAATACTCCCAATAGCCATAGAATCCGGTGACTACCTTAACCACACGTGTTCCGAGAAAAATATAGATACATATTACTAAAAAAAAGAAAAATCATTAAACTGAAAACAACACCTTTATACGGAGTAGTTGATTGGTATTAGTATATGATTTTCTTTAAAAAATGAAAAAAAAATATATCATCTTTTGGAAACTTCATTAATTAATTAGTATTAAATTCAAGTAGTTACTATTTTGTTCCATTTGTATGTCTTATGTCTATATCATCTTTACTATTTATTGTAATTAAATAGTATTAAATTCAAGTAGTACCTATTTCTCCAAGTTACATATGATGGTTAACATAACACAAGTCTATTTTAATTCATTAATCTTTACATGCTAAGTTGGCAATCGCTTCTATATATACGTGCATATATCTTGTGCTTTGAACACGTATGGAAAATATAATCAAATTTACAAATAAAAATAAAAAATAAATAAAAAAGGTAAAAATATGTCACAAATGAAAGGCTTAAAAATGATGATGATTTTATTTATTGATTTCTACGTTTCTGCTGTGTTGAAATTACATATATGACCTTGTTTGAAGGACAAGAGGAACTGGAGACCCCACTTTCTATAATGGTTACCAAAGTTCAATCAGTGTATTTTTGGCACTTTACCAATCATAAGCAAAGGTTTGCCACAAAAATTGGTGTATCATGATTACTAAATTCAAAATAATGTAATTTAATAATAGGGCCCTTAATAATATTAGTATCAATTGAATTGCTTAAGATACACTTATAATTGCGGTTTTCAACTTTAGGCCATCAAGAACATATTATTATGTCATTAAACAACTTAATATTGGTTATCGCTCTTGATTTGAGCGGTTGTAGGATCAGAACCCACCTTCGACATGAAAAATTGCTATATCCATGTTGCATTTTTATGTACATTTACATGCACTTTTTCTCGTATGATATGTTACTTTTAAACTTAGGTGTTGTTGATTCACATATGTTTGTTAACTTTTTAGTCTGTGTTGCCTAGGCTTACACGAACGAGTTAGAAAATGAAGTTGAACGTCTGAAAGAAGAAAATGCGATGCTCAAAAGGCAGCAACAACAGGTTCAAACAAGCATTTTTGTTCAAACTGGTTACATAAAATATAATCTAAATTGGCATTAGTTTATATATGTTAAGTTGTGTTATTGAACAGTTACAGGTGGCAACAGCAGCTCAAATGACCAAAAAGGGGGGCCTCCAGAGAACATCAACTGCTCCATTTTAAGACAAGGAGGGGGGTATATTTTAGGAAAGAGTGAAAATAGATAAGGATGAATTTTGAGGGGGTGTTTATGATATTAGATATAAGAGGAAGGGGGTGGCAGATAGAATGTTATGCTGTGTCATTTTGGGTCAATTTTTCCAAGCATGCAAAAGCTTGTTGGTTGTACTTTTGGCCCACTCGTCTAATTTGGTAATTTATCAATCCTAAGTATTGAAAATGACATAAAAATTTTCTTTTTCAGGGTGTATTTATTTGGTGGGTTTTTAAATCAGCGTTTAGATTTGAAAGTGATTTTTGTTGTTTGTTTTGAGGAATGGGTTTTCCAAATTCACAAAATAAAGATCTTACAAAACCTCCCATAATTTAAAGATTTACTTTTCATATTCACATTTTTCATGATTACTTTTCTTTTTCTCACACATATTCACCTTCATATTTATTTTCTTAATTTATTATTTTAAAATAATATATAATTTATTATTTTATCTTTCTTATTTTCTTTCAATCCTATACGTATACTTATACCTATTCCTAATTACAAAACAAAAACCACCCTAATAGTCACATATAGAGGTGTTAACGGTTTAATTTTGAGTAAAAATCGAATCGAATCAAGTATTTCAATTTTTTAATAATCCAAACCGTTCACTTTCGATTTTTCAATAGTTCAATTTTTTAGTTTTTACGTCTCGGTTAAATTCGTATTGGTTATTTTGGTTTATAACCACATTTTACGTCATGAGCTGATTAAAACACTTTTTGTTACAATATTAAACAAAAATATATTTTGTAGAGAGATAAACATTGTAAAGTAGTTAAAAGAAATTGACAATGTAAAGTAAGCATAATCATACAATATAAATTAGAATACGTCAATAAATACTTTAAAAATATTAGCAACACACTGAGTTAAGTATATAATAAATCATCAATTTTTACCTAAAAAACAAGTTAGATACAAAAATTTTATGGTAGTAATATAGACTATGTATGCATTATAAAGTTTGTTCATCGCTATCGCTAATATCATTAAAAGGAAAGTTAATATAATCTTTGAATATTTATACTAAATATAAAATAAAAATATCTCATTAGTTAGTAATTAAAATCGATTCGGTTTTTAACAGTTTAGAGTTTTGATAAAATTCAAATCAAATCAAAACATTTTAATTATGCATTATCAAAATTAAATTTTCAACTGTCAACTGCACCTTCCATCCTTGCGATTTGATTTTCAACTTTTTACTCACTTCTAATCACGTGAGCTGTCCACATGTCCATTTCTTACCCTTTCGTTTTTTCTCTTTACTTTTCATTAACTTCTCGATTGATATTTTTTACAGACTCTCGGACAAAAACTACAATAGTACGTAATAGCTTTATGAATATTAAAATTCAAGTAAGAACAATACATGTTGGTTTTAATTTAACCAAATATAAAATAGGTTTAACCGAATGAAAATATAACTATTTCTGCTGTAATATTCATATTATCTATCAAATTATTTAGACTTTCATTTTGTACAGTAAATATGTCATTCATCGGTATTGTAATTATTTTTAGTATTTTACTCACATGTCAGGTGACACTTAAAATTATTACTAGTAGGTATACGTTCTCAAAATACATACAATAATCAAAATATTAAAAATTCATTACACATAATGTAACCCTGAATACTATGTTACATATTATGAATGTCACAACATAAATAATTACCTTTTGATGCACTTAAACCAATGAAATATTACGAGTAACGTAGGCCCATTGATAGGCCTATGTTGTGTCCCGATATAGCAACTAGCTCTATTCTTTAACATTACAGGACCATAAACAACGCTGAGTCGGTTGGGGAACCGACTCGTGTAGGCCGACCGACGCTGTTGGCACCGGTGCGTCGGTTGACCTCATCGGTTGTTTTCGTATGTATGGCGACGGAGGGAGGGACGAGGGAGAGTGGGGCACCCGCATGTTTATTTATTATTATTTTTTTTCCTTTTGACTGTTGAAGGTTAAATAAAATAAAATATTTTAATATATCCTTTAAAAAACGACTATATATCCATTTTTTTATTAAAAATAATTTTTCTAACATATTTATCCTACCCAAACACACTATAAATACACATACAAACTAACTTCAATTCACACACAATATTCATACATCTTTCTACCACATTCAAATACATTATTCCACACAATTATTCTATATAAGTCTCACACAATTTTCACTCAACAATCTACTACACTCAAATACATTATTCCACACAACTATTTTCTATAAAATTCACACAAACTTTTTACATTATTTCTTTACATTCAAAACATAATCGTAAATGGATTACTTTCGAAGATGATTTCGGATGAGTCGGGCATTATTTCTCCGTATATGTGAAGGTATAACATCTTACGCTCAACAACCTCTACCACCGTATTTTGATTATTTTCATCAACGTTATGACGCTTGTGACAACCCTCAAAATCAGGTCTAATTCCGTACATCATCTTACGTGCATTATTAAGGTTAGTTACCTACTACTTAATGTGAATTCATTTTCATCAAAAATAAGTCTAGCACAAAGCCCACAATACATATTCTTATGCACATTATATTAATGCATGATGCATTCGTAATTATTGAGAATTACACGAAACAATCGGAAGTTTCCGACAATCACGAATGTTGGTGATAGACTTTTATAAATAATGCAAAACTATTCGAAGATAAATAGTAGTTATTTACCTTATAATATTATATTAAAAATAAGCATAACCATCTTTAATATGCAATAAAGAGCACAAAATTAACTAAGCAAGGTAACGGTAAACATTCGAACATTATTAAATCAACTAATAATATTCTAATACATTTAATTTACCCTAATTACCTCTAAGTTACCCTAATTACATGATTAACACCTAATACATCAAGGTCAACACTTAGTGACCTAAATATATGCAATTAATCCCTAACTAGCTAGAACCACAAAGGCCCCCCCCCTCCCCTCTCTCCCCAAAATTAGCCACCACAAGGCCCCCCTTGGCCATCCCTTACACCACCATACCCTTCCCCTCACCCCCATGCATACCACCCCTTACTCCCTCCCAAAATCACTCTAGTAACTAGCAAAAAGAAACACTCATTTCCTCACTTTATTCTCTCAAAAATTCTGCATTCTCTCCCTCCCTCTTTCCCTCTCCCTTTTGACGCCATCATCATCATCCCTCATCATCTTCATCATTTTCTCAAGAACAACTATAAACTATCATCATAATCCACCCATTTTACACTATATTACATCATTTATACACTCTTTTAAGCTCATAAACATGGAGTGATCTTTGGAAGTCTCATAATCTTGAGATTGAAGCATTTAAAGGATTTTGGGTGAAAGCTTTCAAGTTCTTATTTTCTTTTCTTTCTTTCTTGTCATTCTAGAACATTGTAAGGAAACTCATTCTCAATTATTTGTTTATATGCGTATGTTTATGCTAAAGTGTTCACTTATAATAAAACTTACGATTATCACCTTCTCTCTTTAAAGCACTAACTATAAAGTTTAACCAATAAAAAGTTTAAAAACAAGTTTAGAAACTCTAAAAATGCAAAACAAGTGTTTTAGACTTTAAACTCTTCATAAATATGTAAGAAACACTTATTCTTGTTAAAATAGTTATTTTAAACTAAATAACACAACAAACTAGTAGTAACATGAACTTTATAGTTTAAAAGTTAACTAGAAAAACTTTTCGGTATAAAAAATCAAAAAGAAGAGTTAAGGGACTATATGTGTAAAATTTGGACTTTTGAGGACCAAAAATGGTAAAAATAGTTTATATGTAGTTTAAAATGATAATCTATGAATTAAAGTGTTAAAAACCTAACTTTTGTGGTTAAAAACCAAGAAAACTAAACTATGAGGTTAAAATGACAAAATGAGAACTAAAGGGACTAAAAGTGTAAAAATAGTAACTTATGGACTGAGATGGTAAAATCAGTAGGTTAAATAATGTCACACCCCCAAAATAAAGCAATAATTATGGCGGAAGCATGGTGCGTGACACGATCAATCAATAATAAATCGAGAGCGTATGATCATTGTAAAACATATATATATATATATATTAAGATGCGATAATAATTTTAAACAAATGTTTACGGTTCATTGAGTCTCAAGAACGATAAGTGTATCCCAATAATACGTATATGAACAACATATTCTGGTCATACAAAATAATTGTGTTGTTTATCAAAAGTATGGCATCCTAACTTTGTGATGAGCGGGGGTCCCAATATGCATCCAATCTTACGGCACAACTAATTCCCTGAAAAACATATTTAAATCGTCAACAAAATTGTTGAGTAAATACAAAGGCCTGCGACAATCAAAGACTGTCTCAAGTCAGGAAATGAACCTGCGACAATTAGGCTGCGACAATCAGAGACTGTCTCAAGAAGTGAACATGCGACAATTCATAATTGTCGCAGTTAGTGTATTTGCGACAATCATGGATTGTCGCAAGGTCAATTGCAGTTCAACATGTTTAGTATAAATACAGGTCTTTGTCTCATTTGTAAGTACGTGTGTCTCAAGAGAAATATTGTATGTGTGCGTATTGTATCTGTTATATTAAGCATCTAAGAGCTTGTAACTTTGTGTGACCAATCAAAATATAAGCATTTGACTACTTGTTCTTATATACGCATATATACATTCGGATTACACACGAATCACGTCCAAATCATAGAATTCGATCCAACAATTGGTATCAGAGCATTGGTTACATGTTTTGGAAGTGATTTCATGGTCTAATTGCAGAAATCAAGCTATAATTCAAAGGAAAAGTCAAAATGGGTATTTGAAGTCGAAAATTCGGTTTAAAGATCAATTTCAGTTAATTTGTGAGGTTCTGATCAATTAAAGGATAGACGAAGCTTCAAGTAGTGATATACAACACATATATTCAATAATTCACGGTCAAATCCTTATGTTTTTCAATTGTGATTCAAAGTTAAAAATGACGGTTAAATAGTGATTTGAAGTATTTGAGCTCGATTAAGTGAAATTCTATCGATCAAAGTATTCCATTAGTGTCAAGGATCAATCAGAAATCAAGATCAGGTTTCAATTTCATCAATTTTTCAAAACTTTGATTTGGTGTTCTTCGTGAAAGTGACAAACAATAACAGCGACAATTCGTGACCTGCGACAATCTTAATAATTGTCGCATAAAGGTTCATTTTGGATGACAACAATCATTTGAACTGTCACATAAATTGACTCTGCGACATTCTCCTGCGACAATCATTTCTCAAACCAAATTTGATTAAAAAAAAAAAAGCATGTCTAGAGAAGCTCTAGACATTTTAGTCAATTACCAAATTTTGTTAAATTTTACTCGGAAAATTTTGGAGGGAAAACTCGGAAACAAGAAAAATGTCTAGAGAAGCTCTAGCTATCGGAACCAAGGATAAACCTCCAATCTTATTCAGAGGAGACTACTCGCAATGGAGGGATAGATTTTTGGATTTTATTAAAAGGCAAGACAATGATGAAATGCCTATGCATTCACTACTCAAAGGAGAGTCAGAGTCAACGTTTGTGAGGTCAGACAGTAATTCTGAAGTACCACTAAGTACAAGTGAGCTGAATCTACAACAGAAAGAGATGAAGAAAGTTCACAAAGAAATGAGATCATACATTCTTCAAGGTCTGACGAATGATATATATGTGCAAGTTGACAGTTATAAATCTACAAAGGATATATGGATGCCATTGCTCGACAGCAGCAAGGATCCGAAAGAGGCCAACAAACGAAGATGACTCATTGTCTTCAGGCATATGAGGGATTCAAAGCTAAGTCCGGAGAACAGCTTGAAGCTACTTACAATCGATTCTGTTTACTTTTGAATGAAGTGAGAAAGAATAAGTTTGTGAAGCTAAACTTGGAGATCAACATCAAATTTCTGAATAACCAGCTATCAGAATGGAAACAATTTTCAAGCAATATCATTCAGAATAGAGATCTTACCTCTATTGACATTCATGATGTTTATGAGATTTTGAATCACAATCATGATGAAGTAAATGAGATTATTGGGTTAGAGACAAAGGAAAAGGCTGATCCATTGGCCCTAGTTGTTGAAAGAACTCATTCTCGTTCTCAAAAGGCTGTAAAAGAGATCAAATATCAATCTGAGTTCGAAGATGAATGAAGTGGCAGTGATGAAGAGTATAAAGATCTCATGAGGCAGATGACTCTTATGACAAAGGCTATCAATAAGAAGTATTATAAGAAACCTACTAACAATCATCTGCGTACTTCGTCATCATCCAATAAATGCCCAGAATACAAGAGCAGATATGATGAAATCTACAAGGGCAAGTTTGAGGAAAGAAGGGGTGCTAATAAAGTACCACAAGGGGATGGAGATAACAAATGTTATAATTGTGGTGGGTTTGGTCATTTTGCAAGGGATTGCAAAAAGCCTAGAGTTTGTAATTCTGAATACTACAAGGCTAAGATGTTGATCGCCAAGCAAAAGGAAGCAGAAAAAGTGCTTTTGGTTGAAAATGATGCATGGTTGAACTTGACCGACTCAGAGGAAGAAGAACTGGAAGTAAATATGGCATTCATGGCTCATATTTCAACTGCATCCACTGAAGGAGAAGCAGAATCTAACTCTGAGGTACGAGATTCTAAACACATGATCACAACATTGCATGCTCTTAATGAGAATTTAACAAGAAAGTTGAAATTAGAAAATGATCATGTAAAAGAACTCTGAACATAATTAGAAAGTAATTTTGTTTTGTTAAAAGCTTTGACACGAGATAAAATGGTTTTACGTAATCGCATGGAAGATTACCAAACTAGGTCTGAAAAAATATGAAAAAGAAAATACTTCTTTGAATCAAGAAGTTCTTGATTTTTATAAACAATGCAAGTTGTTAAGAGAACATGCAAACACTTATAAAAACCAATATGAACTTGCTATTAGTGAAAAGAATTCACTCTTAAGCAAAATCAAAGAACTTCAAGATAAATTGTTTAAATGTGGTCAAACAAACCAAACAATTTTTCTAAATAAACCTAACGATATCAAATTTTATAATCCAAGAGAAGGATTAGGTTTTGAAAATCCTTGCTATTTACAAAAGGCCATTTCTAAAGTACCTACCTTGTATAACTACAGTAACATGGGAAGTATTTTGAAAATGTTTTTTGTAAAAATAATTAATACAGAAGAAGTCATTGAGAACTTCAATAGAGCTAAAGCAGAAAATGCACAATTTTCGTTCAATTATAGAGAGTTAAATGCAAGTTATGGCACAAGGAAAATTCCTCTTTCTGAGGATTATTTTCGATGTTGTTCAACACCACTTGTTGATCAAGATGAGGTTATGGAACAAGTGGTTAAAACAAAACTTTATATTCCAAATTTAATTTTGGAAAATTAAATTTTTGATCTTGAAAAACAAATAACCACTTTACAAATAAATTTTGATCAAGAGCGAACAACTCTCTTACAAAATATTGAACAACTCAAAAGTTCTTCTTTAACATCTAGTTTAACATCGATATCAAAATCTTCTCAAGAACTTGATTTTGATAAAATTATGGAATCCGAAGAGGATTTGGAAACAATGTTTAAAAAGAAGGTTGAACCAACAGTTAAACAATCTTTAAAAGAAAAGAGTGAACCAACGGTTAAGCAATCTTTAAAAAAGGATTTCTAAACCAAAGAGCACACCCAAAATGATTTCCAAATGGGTTCCTAAGCTTAAAAGCCTACCCAAAATTATCTCTAAATGGGTACCTAAAAGGAAACAATCAACCATAAACTGTACTAACCCTGACGAACTCGTTGAAAAATGGGTTCCTAAGGTTCTTTCAATGGTTTGATTTTGCAGAAAATCTCGATATGTGTTTGGTATCTTGATTCAGGATGTTCCAGACACATGACCGGAGATAAGTCCCTTCTGATAAACTTTACTGAAAAATTGATGGGGACAGTTCGTTTTGGAAACAATCATTCTGCTGCAATAATGGGGGTTGGAGATCTAGTCCGGGGTAAAATAACAATCAAAGGGGTTGCTTATGTTGAAGGTTTAGAGCACAATTTGTTTAGTCTAGGTCAATTATGTGATAAAGAATTAGAGGTACTTTTCCGAAAAAGAAGTTGTTGTGTTCGAACTGAAGATGGGCAAGAGTTGTTAAATGGGACACACTCAACAAACCTCTACACAATTGACTGTTGGTACATTTAGAGTGTCTGTCACTTGGTCTAGGTTTTGAGTTGTAATTAATTAGTAATATTCTGTAAATGGCGACATTGGCAATATCGCTTTAGCGATATCACCAATATCGCCTACATTACTGATTAGTTACTTATAAATACGTTTTTAGGGTTTCAGTTCAGTGGTTGTTCACCTACGAATTTGTGCAGCCTGTGATATCTCTCTGGTCATTCATTTGTAAATCACATTTGGTTCTTTGATTAATATAATATATTTGTGATTTATTGTTTTGTTTTGTGGTTAAACGTACAATTGATAGCTATTGAATTCCGCGCATTAACTATTAGTTATTGATTCATTGTTAAAGATCAGTCTTTGTTGCGATCCTACAATTGGTATCAGAGCCATTTAATCATTGGATTAGTGGTTTATTGAATCAATATTCGTACGTTTAAAAGTCTTTTTAACTAGTTTTTTATATAAATAAATCGTTTATTATTCTTAAAAGCTATTTAATCAGTACTTTTAGTGTTTTCTGGATTCGTGTTCTTTATTTGCTACCCTAAACTTTGATTAACTCGTTAATCTTTGTAATTTTAGGGTTTACAGTTGTTTTAGCGATATTAGAAGCGATATCACCATTAATCTCGCCTCTAGGGTTTTAGCGATATTACCTGATTTGAACTCATTAATTTGAGCGATATCTCTAGCGATATTACTTAGCAATATCGCCTAATTAATTTAAGCGATATTTGTATCAATATCGCCTGTGATATCGCCTAAATTATTCTGATTTTGTTTTGCGCTTTAATTAGCGATATTGATAGCGGTATTATCAATATCGCTCAATCATCATCCATTTAGCGATATCATCAATATCGCTATACTATTTTAAATCAGAATTTTAAATAAAGCAAAACTTAATTTTATTTAATCCATATTAAAATGTCTACTTTACAAGCTGTTAATGCTATGTTGAAACACAATGCTGAGGTGGGTAGTGCAAACAAACCTCCATTCTTTGCTCCGGGAATGGAGTATTCTGAATGGCGTGGCAGATTCTTATCGTTCGTTGCGTTTACCGACCCTGAAATGGAGATACCTCTACTCGAACGATACGTTAGACCTGTTTCAAGTGGAGAGCATGTGGGTATTCCTCCACCAAAGCCGATTCGTTCAATGACTGTTGAAGAACGCAAGGCATGGGAATTTGAGAGAAAGGCTCACTCTGCAATAACCATGTCTCTTCCTGCCGATGCCATGAAGATGTTCAAACAACACGACATTGCTTATGATCTGTGGAATGACATAGCTGAACGATGTGGATGTACAACTGAGTACAAACAAAGTAAGCTGGAGCTAGTGAAGAAACAGTATGATCTGTTTGACATCCAGAAGAATGAAACAGTGAAGGATTTATTCCGTAGATATTCGCGTCTTGTGAATGAGCTGACTGAGGGTGGTTACAAATTCAGCTCTATTGAGGTCAACAAGAAGCTGCTTAATGCTCTACCTCCTCACTGGGAAACTAGAGTGTTGATGATGGAAAATGATCCAGACATATTAGCTATGTCTTTGGATCAACTTATTGGAAAGCTAGAAACATGTGCTTTGGATATTCAAAAGAAAAGCACGAGATCTAGTTCTTTACTTCCTGATAATAGTAATTTTGGATATGGAAGTACAACACTTCTATCTGGGCCGTCCACCTCTGCGTCTAAACCCAATTATTCTCAAGGAAATCACTCTGTTGGAACATTCTCCTCTTTTCCAACTCAAACATCTTCCTCTGCTACTGCATCTCACAATGATCATGCAGTAATATTCAATGCGTTTTTATCATCATATGATGATTTTCTCTCAAAGAGGATTAGCTCGGTAGATCTTACCGATGAAGATTTTGCACAAGTTGATCCTGATGAGCTAGAGAGAGTGGATCTTCGTTGGAACATGGCCATGCTTACCAGAAGGACTAAAACCTATTTAAAGAGAACTGGAAAGAGATCTCTTGAAGATGTCACTGATAAGACAAGCATGGGCTTCGACAAGTCCAAAATTAGATGCTACAAGTGTCAAAATCTGGGTCATTTTGCACGAGAATGTGAGAAGGGAAGACAACCATATACGGGTTTTACAAGACCTTCTACTTTCAAGAAAGATAATGAAGTAGCCAAGGCAGCTATTCTGTTAGAAGAAGAAGAAGCCTATGATTTTTCGGCTATGGATGATCAAGAAAACGTAGCCCTTATGGCAGATGTTCAGAATGAGGTAGAATGTGACTCTTTTCATTGTGAAACATGTATCAAATTAACTGGTAAAATCAACAGGTTCGTAGTAGATAATGATCGCTTGAATACAGATCTAACCAATCTTATTGAAGCGAACAAAGTTTTAAAAGAAAATGAAAAGATCTTTATAATAAATCAGAAAACTATTATGGAAGAAAAGAAAGAGTTGAAAGCTATGATCTTCAGCAAACAAGATGAGATTGATAGCTATTTAAAACTAATTGCTCATCTTAAAAAGGATCTTGCTAATACTCAAGCTGATAATGTTGATTTAAAATGAAGACTTGCAAACATTTCAACATCTACTATGGGCTTTTCGGACATCCTGCAAAGTCAAAGAACTGATACAAAGAGTAAGGCAGGAATTGGTTATCACAACCAACCTCCTCCCTCAAATTTGAATCAGCCCAGTCTTTCGCAGGATGAAATAAAAGATTATGTACCTTCTGTTCTCAAGAAGGATACAAACCCTGTTATGGAACCAGTTATTGTCAAAGTTGAAGAGGTTAAACAGCCTAATCTTGTTAAGGCTGTTGATGTCAAGCGACCTGAGTTGCTTGAAGTCTTAAGTTCAAATAACGAGAAGGCTGATCCTATTAAGCCTAAATTTGAACTAATCATGTTTGTTCCTTCAACAAATGTTGAAGAGGTGGTGGAAGTGGAGGATGTAACTCACGAGGTTACAAAGAAAGTTGAGAAAAATAACTATAATCCAGAAAATTTAATCCTTACTGTCGAAGGTAGAGGACAAATTTTTTCTAAAAGGAAATCTATTACTAAGGATTTAAAAATGAAACAGGTAGAGAATATTCAAAATCATAAGGTTTAAATTAAAAATCCTTCATCTAAGATTTCCTCAACTATCAATACATTTACTCCATCATGTTCACATATGTGTTCATGTGTCGTAAATGTACCTGAAAACAAATCTCGTAGGTCACCTCTTTCACCAACACCACTGTCGAGTATTGATCAAACTTTCCAAGAGAGAAGATCATGTTTCTACTGTTAGAAGCAGGGTCATCTCATTAATCAATGTCCAATGCTTGCTAGAAAATGGGCATCACGAAATAATCCACATCATTCAAAAAATAGAAACTTTCAAAAGTCAAAAAAATCCGGATTATCTCGAAATGTCCCAATTTCAAAAGTTAATAACATTACTCCTACTCAACCAATGGTTCGAAAGGTTGATGTTATTAATAAGCAATCATTTTTTCCTCAGAAAGTTTGGAAAAAGAAAAGAGTACAGAATAATGTGTCATCTGAAGTTATCACATCAGTAAAAGAAAATGATTTATTGAAAAACAAGGTTTTAACTGATGTGGTAATAATCGATGAAGTCTCAGGAGTACCCAAGTCTGTCAAGGCTTGGGTCTCCATTTCAAACTAACCATTTGTCCCTTTGTGTTGTGACAGTCAAAGATGATGAATAGCAAGTGGTATGTTGATAGTGGCTGTTCACGACACATGACGGGAAATATCTCCCTTCTTTCTGATGTTAAAACATACAATGGGGGATATGTTGCTTTTGCTGGTGATAATGGTGGAAAGATTACTGGTCAAGGCACTCTGTCCAATGGTCAAGTAAGCTTCGAAAATGTTAACTATGTGGAGGAGCTAAATCACAATTTGATAAGCGTCTCTCAAGTTTGCGATAAGAACTTCACTGCTGCTTTTACTGACCTAGAGTGTTTGATTCTTAAGCCGGGATTTGTGATTCCCGAAGAATGGATTCTGATTCGTGCTCCAAGAGTGAAAAACTCTTATATTTTGGATATGAGGACTGTGGAAACTGAGGAACATACCTGTCTTCTAACCAAAGCATCAACTAAGGATTCATTGCTGTGGCACAGAAAGATGGGTCATATTCATTTTCGGAAAATGAATTATCTGGTAAAACATGACTTAGTGGACGGGATTCCTGAGCAATCTTTTGCTTTGGAAGACAATTGTGTTTCGTGTTTGAAAGGAAAACAACACAAGAAGTTTCACAAGTCTAAACAAGTTAATTCCATTGAATCTCCATTGGAATTACTTCACATGGACTTGTTTGGACCTGTCAGCACGAAGAGCATTGGAGGTAAATCTTACTGTTTGGTAGTAACTGATGACTACTCCCGCTTCTCATGGGTTTATTTCTTGCGTACAAAGGATGAAACTCCAGATACACTGACTTATCTTTTCGATCGACTTGAGAATCTGTGCAACTTGAAGATAAAGAAGATACGTAGTGATAATGGTACGGAATTCAAGAACAAAATTCTTGAATTCTACTGTTTACGCAAAGGAATTGTTCATCAGTTTAGTGCAGCGTGTTGATCCCAATCTTGAATCTTTTAATCAAATCGCATAGAGGAGACAATCACAAGAATATAAAGCAAAAACAAAGTGGAACAAATGCAATAAATAATACTTTATATTCCCAAATACCCAAATATTCTCTCTCTATCAATGTAGCAGCCAAACTACAGAGAATAAAGTGTGTGTGAAAGTCTTACCCTAAATATCTCTAACTTTGATATTTATACTAAACAAACTGGCCGTTATGCGACACAAGCCTTGTGTCGCAGAGATCACTATTGCGACACAAACACTGTGTCGCAACTACAACTCATGCGACACAAGCGTTGTGTCGCAGAACACAGAAAATGTAAAATTAACAAGTCTATTACATTTACAAACACATTACAGACTCGATCAACTGACAGACACACTAATATGTATTAACAAACTCCCCCGTGTCTTCAGCTTGGTCTTCTAGATCTTCATTTATACCCAGCCTGCTGGAAATACACCGCCAGCGTGTATTCCATATGTTACACAAACCTTGACAATCCGTTGAAATTGAGATGCTATCTTCTTGTTCATCACATTCTTCTCATTGAAGCGAATCGGATTGTCAAATAGCTTTCTCAGATCTTTCTCGGAGAAATTTATCAAGCTCATTGGATCAAATACTCTGAATTGAGTTTTCTTTAAGTTATACAGTGAGCTCTTCTCTGGTTGCTCTGTCTCAGGCACAAATATCAAAACAGTCTCGCCGGTGTGAGCATCCAATTCCCAGTAGTGAAATCTTCTTAGAAAGTCCAGGGGAACTGTTTCTAGATGAATCTTCTTTAAACAATCAGCCGGAGGATAACGCATTTTGAACAAGGGCTGATTGGTTACTGGATCAAACCGTATCTTATAGATAATTCTGGTTCCCAGCGTCGGTTTGATAAACTTGTATCTTTTGGTACGAATCTCCCTTTGTAGAGTAGTCAGAATGAAGTTGGCACGATCATCATTTGATGGGTTAATCAAAGAGAGCTGAGCAAGACGGTTAACTTCTCCTTTTGGTTATGTGCTCAGCTTGGTGAATGATCTTTTGAAATATTGAATACCATCTATCCTCTTGATCATAAACAACCCTTTCGATATCTTCCAACTTTTGATTAATCCAGTATACGCTCCACTGACTTTGTATGATTTGCAGGTGACGGGCACTTGCTTTCCATCTTTTCCGTGCGGCCACCATTTAGCAAGTTTCTCAGCTCTAGTTTCGATAACTTCAGATTCAGAAGCAGGAGCTTCAGATGTTTCTTCATGTTGAGTCTCAGATGCATTTTCAGTTTCATCTTCAGATGAATCTGATTCAATTAACGGGGCATCATCATAAAACTCATCATCATTAAGTCCTTCTTCCTCAAACTCAACATCATCATCTTCTTCAAAATTTTCACTTTCATTATCAGAATTGACTTCGTTTATCATGCGTTGTATAAATGAGAGGTCTGCACAAGAATAGTCTACAGCCAATGGTCTTGGCTGGCCTGGAATCCGGTGCACAGGAAAATACTCTAAAGTGGGCATTTCATTAGATTGTTCAATATGTACATCTTCAATTACAGACTCAGACCCCGGTCCTATTGGTTCTATAGTTGGACCAGAGGGAACAGACTCCCCCGGACCAATAGACCGGGTCTCAAACTCCCTAAACTTATCCTCTAAGGTCGGAATTCTAGAAGTTTGAGCCTCGATAAGTGCAGCTTGAGACTGAATGATAATAACCTGGTCGTTCACAGTCTTCTGCATTTCTTCCATCCGTTCCAAAAGTTGCTTTATAATATCCGGATGAGGTTGCACTGGAGTCTGAATTTCTGAAGGCCCTGCAGACGAAGAGGTGAGAGGTCGACTGGATGTTGGAATATCGTCAGAGACAAGGTAAGTGACATCCTCACGGGGCCTTTTGCCCGTCGACCTGGGAGGAGAGGGGCATATGTCATCAATATCCCTCATGAGATCTTCAAATTGAGGATCGGGATTGATAGCTTGTTGTTGTTGTGGAGAAGGTGGTTGCTGGAGGGGGGCTTGGAGAGGCAGTTCTTGAACAGGTGCCTGCTGTGGAGGTGAAAGTGGCCTATGAATAGGAGCCGGATCAGCAAATTCGTCACCCTCCGGAGATATGCCCAAACAATGGCACATCAGGCGGGACCGGTGCGCCCCGTGCATATTGACCGGAAACCACGAAGATTCGGGTATTCATCGGTGTTGGGCAAAATTGGTGCTGCGGGTCCACCGGCAATCCCGGGAGCAAGTAATTGATCAATTATTGGACAAAACGTGGGTACAAAGCCCACTGTCCCTCCCCGGCCTGTGCATTGTCTACCAAAATCCGAAAAATGTAACCCGAGAAGTTGTAAGGTTTGTTGTAGACCAATGCGAGCATAGTGGATGCTGTAGACAGGCTCATACCGTCAAAACCAGCCTTTCTGCCAGAGAGGCAAACAATCATTACGTGCATCAAATACCGCCAGACCTTAGTGAGATAGGCCTTGCGATATTGATCACGAGGGATAGTCGGATAGCCGAGACGAGCCATTCCCCCGGCAATAAACGTATGAGCAAAAGCCACCGGCATCTCAGAGTCATCCGGAAACTGAAAGAAATCCCGGATGATCTGCTCAGAAAGTATAATCTCGCGATCTTGAACCCGAGAGATGATCCGGATGAACTCGAGATCCGAATTGACATGTGCATTAGCCCAAAATTCGAAGACATGATCCCGATAGATGGTGGTGGTGGCTGTGATCGCAGTATATATTCTGGATCTGCGAAGAAATGCAATCATCGGGCGGTACGGCGCCGCCGATTCTTTTTTATCATCGAGAAAAGCCGTGACATTATGTCTCGGTTCCCAGAAGAAAGCATTTATGTGAGCCATATCTGTAAAAATACAATAAACTTGGAAGCCATTAGACATGAACACGTTTTAAAGTTTGACATTTTTCAATTAAAAATGTACTGCGACACAAGCCTTGTGTCGCAGGATATCACAGCGACATAACGAGTTATGTCGCAGTTTTGCAATTAAATCAATTAAATGATTTCAAGCGACACAAGGGTTGTGTCGCACAACAGTGCAGCGACATAATATAGCGTCATAGCGATTGTGTCGCAGAACATGTCAGCGACACAATACAGCGTCATAACCATTGTGTCGTAGAAAGACAGCGACATAAAGTTGAACATAACCTGCGAGACAGTGCCTGTGTCGCAGCTTGTGTCGCAAAGACGAACACGATGAAACCCAGATATTTCTGATGAACATTTTTGGGGTTTTTGAGTTTAATCGGTTCACGAAGTTACACAATCACGTCAGGAACATTATTCAATAAGTTTAACACATATTTAAGCACATGAAGCCGGTTAATTTTGCAAAATAAACACGAAAACCTAAACCGAAACTTAGAAATCAAATGCTATATTGAATACGCAGTTAAAATTGTTAAAATCGGTACCTGTGGATGCGTTTGAGTGAGTAGAACACTAAATAAGTGAAGAGAGCAGCAGAAATCCACAGAAAATCACGAAATAATCGAAAAACGAATCGGTTTTGTTGTGTCGCAGGTTTTTCTTGTGTCGCTGGTTTTGAATTATTGTGTCGCTGATAATTAGATACTAATTACAGCGACACGAGGGTTTTTATACCCCTGACACAAGGCAGCGACACAAGCGTTGTGTCGCTGAGTTGGCAGCACAAATAGGCGACATAATTGTGCGACACAATGGTTGTGTCGCGGGGTCACAATGTATGCGACACAATTCTTGTGTCGCAGGGTTGGCAACACAAATATGCGACACAAGGCTTGTGTCGCAGAAGTCAATCAAGGGTTCATGTTTTAAGATTTTTGTATTTGTGACACTTAGAGAACAAAGTAAATGAACCAAATATCAGAATAATAAATAAAAACAGAAAAGAGTAGTTTGAGATGTGTCATTGTAGGAATCATATTAGAAAGACAGACTCGCAAGACAATATCAAATTTTAATTCGATTATCAGTATAGTTGTCCAAATTTAAGTTTATCAAGAAAGTTAACATGCCTTAGGAGTAATCTGAAACAAGACGATTATCAGTATTGTTTGTCCACTTAAACATGTAACACACTCAACTTTAAGCGTATCAGTTATTGTGAGAGTGAATAAGTCTCTGTGACTCCCACATAGATATACTCCTAGTATCAAGACATCCCCAAGACTTCGATTAGTTAGAGAAAGCATTTGAAATCAACATTTTTAAGAATCAAGCCAGCGGTGACAGGTCTGTACAAACGTACAACAAAGCGACATAAACTTGATTCAGGTGTAAGCTAAACCAGACTTGGCCAAACCATTTGGCGACCTTGTAAGTAATCTTTGATTTTATAAGATTGGAAAGTACTTTGACTTTTGTTTGCTTAGTTTTTGAAAGTATACTGACTGAGACCAGGTCTGTACGGACGTACAACAAAGGAAACAGACAGCATAAATCCCCAAATGTTGTCATATACAGACTCAAGTTAATTGAAGCATGGCAAGCTAATACACAAGAATTAAGACAAATTGTAATACATCATATGATGGTCATCACAAAAGATTAAACACAGATTAAAGTATTTCTTAGTTGCTCAAAGAAGGGTATGAACATGTCTACTAATACATCGTGCAAGTAATCAGATGTTTATAAGAGCAAGTATAACCAATACGAGATAAACCTACTGATACATCGAGGATAAAACTTAAGATTGACGTTTGAGGGGTGTCTCCTAATGTACTATCATATCCCTAGTTGTTTACAGACACAACTAAACGTCTTTTGTAAATGTTGCAACGTTGCTTTTCATTAATGCTAGTAAGCACAAAGAGTGGCTATTGCAATATCTTTTTTCTTTTTTTTTTTTTTTTTTTTTTTTTTTTTTTAAATAATAATAATAAGAACATAACATACTAAGGTCACAAATATTACTTTTGAATGGGAAAGAAACGTAACCCTATCATGTTGACTAGCTCATCGAAACGAGCACGGGAAAAGACTTTGGTGAACAGGTCGGCATTCTGCTTAAGGGTATCTATTTGGACCAGATCAATTAGGTGTTTTTAATAGCAATCACGAATGAAATGAAACCTAATTTCTATGTGTTTGGTCTTAGAATGTTGGACAGGATTACGAGTAATACATATAGCAGCAGTATTATCTATATGAATAGGAGTCATAGTTAAGAGTAAACCGTAATCGCGCAACTGGTGTTGTATCCAAAGAACCTGGGAACAACAACTAGCAGCAACAATGTATTCAGCCTCTGTGGTTGAGGTAGAAACAGTTGTTTGCTTTTTGCACTGCCATGATACGAGCCGAAGTCCAAGAAACTGACATCCGCCAGAAGTGGACTTCTTATCCATATTGCATCCCCCATAATCCGAGTCCGAGTAAGCAGTGAGCGCGAAGGTTTTCTCATTAGAATACCAGAGACCAAGAGTTGGTCTACATTTGAGATAACCGAAGATTCGCGTAACTGCCTTCATGTGAGACACCTTCGGTTTAGCCTGATACCTGGAACAGAGAGAGATTGCAAAGACAATGTCCGGGCGCGATGCAGTGAGATACATCAGAGAACCAATCATAGATCGGTAATCTTTTTCTGGACAGTCCTCTTCATCTTCCGCTGGACCAAGGTGATGATTCAGCTCTAAAGTCGTCTCATAGGATTTACAGTCAGTCAAGTTATAACGCGTAAGTATATCATTGACATACTTGGACTGATGAATGTAAATCCCCCTAGCAGACTCTTCGACTTGTACGCCCAAGAAAAAATTCAGCTCCCCCATTGCACTCATTTCAAATTCTGACTTCATGATCCGCTCAAAGTCGCGACATAGTTCATCCTTGGTGGAACCAAAGATGATGTCATCCACATAAACTTGTACTAATAACAAGTCCTCCCCTGCATGCTTGATGAAGAGAGTACTGTCGATCGTTCCTCGTACAAAACCATTCTTCAGAAGATGAGTCGCAAGCCGCTCATACCAAGCTCTAGGAGCTTGATGAAGACCATACAATGCCTTGTCCAGCTTGCAGACGTAGTTCGGATGAACAGAGTCTTCAAAACCAGGCAGCTGTTTGACATAGACCTCTTCAACCACTTGACCATACAGAAATGCACTCTTAACGTCAAGCTGGTAAACCCGAAATCCTTTGTATGAAGCGTACGCCAGGAAAATGCGGATAGATTCCAAACGAGCAACCGGGGCAAATACTTCATCGTAGTCCAAACCTTCAATTTGAGTGAAGCCCTGGACCACTAGACGTGCTTTGTTGCGAATTACCACGCCCCGATCATCTTTCTTCACATGATATACCCAACGAGTGCCAATAGGATGAACACCCTTGGGTAAAGGCACCAAAGTCCATACTTGCAGCTTGTTGAATTGTTGAAGCTCTTCCTGCATAGCCTCAACCCAGTATGGATCCTTTAACGCATCAGCTGTCTTCTTCGGTTCTACTTGTGAGAGAAAGCATTCTTCAATTTCCGAAGCAAGACAAACAGGATCGGTGACGGTAACAGGAGACGGTGTCAACACAGATTGTTCAGCAGCAGCAATCTGTCTTCTTGTTAAAACACCTTTGTTTAAATCACCAAGAATGGCATCAACTGGATGTGACACATTGATCCGAGAACTCGGAATTGCAGCCGGAACGATGATAGAATCAAGGTTTGTACAATCAGCTTCAAGTTCGAGTCGAAGTGCAGGTAAATCTTCAAGGTCAGATGCAGGTGATTGAACAGAATCCTCAAACATTTGTTCCTCATCATTTGTAGGATCAGGAACATTCTCAGTAACGAGTGGAGGTGGAGTCTCACAAGTAGCAGCAGGAGCAGTTGTTGGTGTTCCTGTAGGTGGTGGAGGAACAGAGATGGGTGGTGTTTCAGAAGCGATGTCCAGCCCATGAAGTAGTGTCACTATATCCTCTTCTTCATTTTCCTCAGGAATATTGAAAGAATCAAATAGTGTTTGATAGTCAAACAAATATTCGAGTCCCTTCCCTTGAGGGTTGTCAGTGTAATGGAAAAAGGTGACTTCAAAATGTTCTTCCACACGCTTGGTCACTAAGTTATACACACGTTTGTTGGGTGAGTTATTAGAGAATCCTAGAAAAACACCTTCACATGATTTCTCACCAAACTTAGCAATTCGTTCCTTGGTGTGCATAATAGTGCATAGACAGCCAAATGGTTCAATAAACTGTAGATTAGGCTTTCTGTTGTTGAACAATTCATAGGATGTCTTGTTCTTTCCTCTTAACCATTAACACCCGATTTAGAACATAGCAGGCCATATTCACAGCTTCGGCCCAAAATGTGATTGGAAGCTTAGAGTCAGATAACATTGTACGTGCAGCCTCAATCAAAGTCCTATTCTTACGTTCTGCAACCCCATTTTGCTGTGGAGTCCTTGCGGCACTGAATTGGTGTTCAATACCATTGCTCAAACAGTACAGCTCTATAATCGAGTTCTTAAACTCTGTACCGTTATCACTCCTTATCTTCTTGATTCTCAACTCACAAAGATTTTGCAGTTTGTCGAATAGATAGATGAGAATCTCAGGCACTTCATCCTTGGTCTTCAGAAAATAAACCCAAGAAAACCGCGAATAATCATCCGTCACAACAAGGCAATACGAAGCTCCTCCTAAACTCTTCTTTCTGACTGGCCCGAATAGATCCATGTGAAGCAGCTCCAAAGGCTTCTCAGTTGAATTGGCCACCTTCGGTCTTGAGACTTCTTGTGTTGCTTTCCTTTCTGACAAGGGACGCAATGATCATTCAGTCCAAAGGATTGCTTAGGGACACCTCGCACTAGATCATTCTTGATCAGGTAGTTCATCTTGCGAAAGTGCAAGTGTCCCATACGCCTGTGCCATAATAACGATTCCTTCTCAGGAGCTTTAGATAGAAGACATGTGAGCTGTGTAGTTTCCACAGTACTCATATCAAGAATATACGTGTCTCGCTCTCGAGGTGCCCTTAGAAGCACCCATTCTTCAGGGATAACAAATCCCGGCTTCAAAATGCAACACTCAGTGTCTGTGAAAGTAGTAGTGTACTTTTTATCGCACACTTGAGAGACACTGAGAAGATTGTGTTGCAATTGTTCTACAAAATTCACCTTCTCAAAGCTTACCATTCCATTAGTAAGAGTACCCTGACCAGAAATAACTCCCCCTTTGTCACCAGCGAAGGCCACATATCCTCCATTGTAGGCATGAACCTCAGATAAAAGGGAAACATCACTGGTCATGTGCCGAGAACAACCGTTGTCGATATACCATTTACTATTCTTTACAGATTCAGGTTGCTGCGGCACCACAAACAAGGTAAATTAGTTAGAAATGGAGACCCAAGCCTTTATAGTCTTGGGTGTGGATCCCATAGGGTGATCTTTTAATCAAATCAAGAGGAGAAGAAGACAAGAACACAAGCAAAATGATATAAAGTTTGGACAAAATGATAAACAAATGAGATAAAACTTTATATTACTGAATCACCAAAATATTCTCTCAAAGTGAGTGTAGCAGCCAAAATACAGAGAATAAAGTGAGTGCAAAATGTCTTTTCCTAAATATCTCTAACATTTATATTTATACTAAACAGACTGGCCGTTCTGCGACACAAACCTTGTGTTGCAGAGATCACTATTGCGACACAAGCACTGTGTCGCAAATACAACTAATGCGACACAAGCACTGTGTCGCAGTACACAGAGAATGTAATTTTTCTAAGTCTATTACATATACAGACACAGTATAGACTAGACCAACTGACAGACACTCTAAGATGCATCAACAAACTCCCCCGTGTCTTCAGCTTGGTCTTCAAGATCTTCATTTAAACCCAGCCTGCTGGAAATACACCGCCAGCGTGTATCCCATGTGTCACACACACATTGACAATCCTTTGAAATTGAAGTGCGATCTTCTTGTTCATCACATTCTTCTCATTGAAGCGAATAGGATTTGTCAAAAAGCTTTCTCAGATCTTTCTCAGAGAAATTTATTAAGCTCATCGGATCAAAAACCCTGAATTGAGTTTTCTTCAAATTATAAAGTGAGCTCTTCTCTGGTTGCTCGGTTTCAGGCACAAATATCAAAACTGCCTCTCCAGTATGAGCATTCAGTTCCCAGTAATGAAGTCTTCTTAGAAAGTCCAAGGGAACTGTCTCCAGAGGTATCTTCTTCAAGCACTCAGCCGGAGGATAACGCATTTTGATCAATGGCTGTTTGGTGACAGGATCTAACCGTTTCTTGTATATAATTCTTGTTCCCAATGTCGGTTTGATGAAACTGTACCGTTTAGTGCGAATTTCACGTTGAAGCATAGATTGAATGAAGTTGGCACGATCGTCTTTCGAAGGATTAATCAAAGCAAGCTGAGCGAGACGATTGATTTCTCCTTTTGGCAATGTGCTCAGCTTTGAGAATGATCTATTGAAATATTGGATACCATCAAGCCTTTTGATCATAAATAATCCATTTGAGATCTTCCAACTCTTTATCAGTCCAGTATACACTCCAGTGACTTTGTATGATTTGCAGGTGACCGGCACTTGTTTTCCATCTTTTCCGTGTGGCCACCATTTAGCAAGTCTTTCAGTTTTAGTCTCAATCGGTTCATCATCAGGAATAGGAGTCTCCGATGTTCCTTCATCTTGAGTCTCAGAAGTATTATCAGTTTCGTCTTCAGAAGAATCTGACTCAATAATTGGAGCATCATCATAGAACTCATCATCATCAAGCTCTTCCTCCTCAACCTCAAAATCAGCATCTTCTTCAAAGTTATCACTATCATTTTCCGAATTGACTTCGTTTATCATGCGTTGAATAAACGAGAGGTCTGCACAAGAATAATCAACTGCTAACGGTCTCGGTTGGCCAGGAATCCGATGCACAGGAAAGT